>JABBWL010000253.1:0-94850 GCA_016758765.1 Suillus cothurnatus | reverse complement strand
AATGCACCCACAACGCGAGCCTCTTTCCTATTAATCATGTCTCCGATGGGGAGCTGACTGCAGAGTCAGTTTCTACCGTCATAAATGGGGGTCGAGCACAGAGCACATGTCATCTACGACTCATTACTGTTTGATCCGAAATCTGATTTTCTCTGCTGTCGTCTCGCACTCGTCTGTCCGAATAGGTCGCTTCAAAAACATGACATTCACGCACAAGATGAAGTTTTATACAGGGTTAGAGATGCGATGAAAGGAGTATTACTGCTATATATCGCTGCTGCGTATTGCTGCTGCTTAGAACTGCTGTTGACCGGCGCCATATGTCACTACCATGTAGAACCTACCGCTGCGTATCACTCCTATACATCACTCCTGCTTAGAACCGCTCGAAGCTGAAAACTACTGACCGTCGCACAGTACCTACCACCACATATATCACTACTGCATGTCACTGCAGCTCAAAATCACTACGTATAAACTGCTGCCACGCATCGCTACCGCCTGGAACCTGCTACTATGTGTTACTGCTATATATATGTATCGCTGCTGCTCGTAACCACCGCTGCTATACATCGCTGCTGCTCAGATACCGCTGCCCACGTCCTTTTTATCTTCCATGTATCCCAGACCAACCTTATATGTTTTAGGAATGAAGTAAACAACATGTCTGATTTCATTTCTAGCTGCTGATCGTCGTTCGGCAGATATATCCCCCGCCCGCAGCGAGTCAGTCGTGTTCTGGGTGCGTCTTCTGGGGTGAAAAGTAAGCGCTACATCGATTCAACCATCGATATGGCCTGATTTTGAGCAGGACGCGAGGTCCCTTGGGGTTTTCGTCCACGGCAAGATAGGGCAAGAGATCTGGAGATGGTACTGGCCCTTCTACCGACGAGCGAGGTAGATATTCATCACGCGATCAAATCATTTGGCGACGTTTTCATTGGCGTACGTGGTCTTACCTGATCGGTTTGAATGATGCTCACGCTTTGCCTAGTTCCCAACACAGCGTGTCACGAGTCAAGTCGTGTTCTTTGCATCCTCCATCATGATCTTCTTCATATAGCCGAGAGAACAGGATCGAGAGAGCAAACGACCAGTATCGTTCGAATCTGGCCATGAAGTATGTCGGGTCTCGATCTCTGTCTCAGCATGCACCATTGACTTGTTTGGCAGAATCAGCGCCATGCTTGGAAGGCGTCAATTCGCTGCCAAGGTCAGGTGCGCTCGAGAAGCTAGAAAGCTCTCCATTCATGATCATCGGTGCGTACCATCCCTGTTTGGGCCAAGGTCGGGTGCGCCGGAGAAGCTAGAAAAGCTCTCGATTCATGATCATCGGCATGCACCATCCCTTGTTTGGCCTGGGAGACTCATCGAAGGCTGGTTCATCCTGCGCCAGGCGCTGAATGTGTGGGGCATCCTGCACCGGGCAGGGTAAACCAGCCCTCTGTGGCTTCTCTCGTCTACTCTTTTGATCGGCATGCTGCGCGGTACTCAGGCTATGATGCCTGTCCAGCGCCCCCGTCAAGAGAAAGATTGATGAACTGCGCAAATTGGTATACGTGAGTTTATTCTACTGCGTACATCGGGAAAAAGTCAGCCGAATACATAGTACTATATAGTCCGTGTAGCGCGTGTAGCTCAGTGGTCGCATGCCTTCTATGAGGCGACTGTGTAGTACCCGCATTGAGCTACATAGTGCTACCAGGTACCACTGTAGTAGTAGTAGTAGTAGTAGTAGTGGTAGTAGTAGTAGTAGTAGTAGTAGTAGTAGTAGATCGTAGTTCATGGGAGTGCTACTACAGACAGCTACCAGGAACTCCAAGCGACTATAAAACAGCACGTAAACGAATGAATTCAAATAAGTCAGCAACAAGCTAGTATATTCACCGGTAGTTTGGATATCACGCAGACCGCTCAGAAGAGAATCAGAGCGCATCAGGAAAACTAGAGATCGAAATTCGCATGGGCAGGTCTCACGTAAATATGCCTGTAATGAAGATGGATCAGAACCATTTTGTAAAAAGATGACCGACCAGCAAAAAACGCTCGACTGAGAGTTCGAATGGCGTGAAAAGAAAGAGCAAGAGGCCATGGCAAGGGAGGGAAGAAGGCATGAGACCGGAGGAGTGGCACCATGAGGGGGAGAACTCACCATCGAGGAGGACGACAGGCCATGAGGAGATCAGAGCATGCGGGAAGGGGGAATGCATGGGCGAGAGACAGACAGAAGATGGGGTTTGGGATTAATACGTCGCGACATGGGGGGCATCGCTGCTTAGAACCGCTGCGTCAGAACCACCGCTATATATCATGCCGCCTACTGCTGTATCGAGCATCACTACCGCTTAGAACCGCTTTAGAACGGCCACTGCACATCGCTGCCCTATATACGACAAAGAACTACTGCTATACATCACCGCCGCTTAGAACGATCACGTAGAACCACTGCTATATATCGCAGCCACTTAGAATTGCCATGTAGAACTACTGCTATATACATATCGAATATCGACGCTACGACACAGAACTACCGTACATCACACATATCACCGCCGCACATAGAACCGGGAAGGGAGGATGCAAAGACAGGAACGGACAATTTGAGGAAAAGAGGGGGGACGGGGGACTGAGAGGACCAGGAAATGTGGGAGAGGGGACCAGGAAACATGGGAGAGGGAATGGGGGGATCTTTGTGATGGGACCAGGAAATGCAGGAGAGGGGATGCATGAGGGGCGGGGGACATTCGAGGGCTGTGGGAATCAAAAGAAGGGGGGGACGGGGGGACGTTCGAGGGCTGTGGGAATAAAAAGAAGGGGGGACGGGGGGACGTTCGAGGGCTGTGGGAATAAAAAGAAGGGGGGACGGGGGGACGTTCGAGGGCTGTGGGAATAAAAAGAAGGGGGGACGGCGGCCGTGAGAAAGGGGACGGGGGACGATGACGAGATGAAAATTGATGCCCGAGGCATCCCCCCGAAGGGGACGCTACCATAAAAGGAAATAAAGGGGACAGGGACGGCCGAAGGCCCTCGCCCACGAAAGCAGATAGATAGATAGGGACTTGACACATTGAGCTACAGGTACTATACCGACTATATAGCTCTGTGTAGTCAACAGGGTTTTTCCTGATGTAGTGCTCGAGTCCTACAGTACTTCATCATCATCCACTGAATCAACATCAGACTCTGAATCTTCCTCCTCCAGAATCAGTGTATCCCATTCAGGCTCATCATCTGCTGGCTCGGCTTCTAACCTATCAGTCTTGTGTTCGGAATCTTCACTGACTTCTTCTGTAAGAGATGAGGGACCAGGCTCCCGGAATATAAGTTCGTTACGAAGAGAACACTTTACACATTGTAAAGCCTCGACAATGTCTCCTTTCAGCCGATTGCGCCGCTTGGTAATTGTGATGCCTCCTTGCGAGAAAGCTCGCTCGCTCGATACAGATGCTGCCATGATGGACAAGTAGTCCCTTGCCAGCGAAGCCCACACTGGATACCTTAAGGCATTGATCTTAACCGAAACAACAGTCAGCATTGAGTGAGTAGTGAGTGAAAATGACTTACACCCCACCACTGAATAGTGGTTATACCTGCCGAGGGAGCGGCCTCGATGGTTTCAATATAACTTGTGAACTCAGCCCTCCATGGTTTCGATGGATCCCTGATGGATGCGGCTCCTGGTTCTGCCTCAGAGTCATCTTCGGAGTCACTCTGAACTTCTCGAATAAGTCTCTTGAGGCTGCCAACCTTACGTTTTCTAGTTGCTGGCTGCGACAATGCAAGTGACTGATTGAGCTCGTTGTAGCGTTGTTCAAAGACAGTCTCGGCACAAGCAAGCACATCATCAAGCAGATTTGTTGGCCAGTGCTTTTTGAAGTATGCGAGTTTGGATGTGGGATCAAGTACTAGTATGGTAGAGTTTGTTAGAGTCGGGATGATGAGAATAGAAATGACGAACACATGGCAATAACATAGGCAGCAGTGTCAGTAGTTTTCTCGTAATATTCGTCTAGCTTTTTGGCTGCTGCCTTGAGTGGATCGGCAAACCGAATATACTTCTGCCTTTCCGCTCGCGAAGACCATGATTTGTGAAGTGTCTCAAGTGCAGGAATTGCGAGATGGAGAGTTGATCCTTGCTCAGATGAGAACGCCTGCTGCGCCACATCGGCATATGAAAGAAGGTCCGTGAACTGGCCAACCCGTGTCCACTCGGCAGACGTCAACTGCAGAAAGTCGATTTTGGCACGCTTCGACAAATCTTGCTCTTGGCGTCCCATTTCATACACGAACGTATCAACATGCTGTAATAGCAAGTCAGTAAGAACAAAATGGTGTGGTGGTGTATCATACCTGCTTGTTGCAATCGGCACGATTAAGCATGATGTAAGTCGAAGACCAGCGAACCTTCATATCAATTAGTAGTTGTGTTGGCGAAGAGACACCTGCTTTCATCTGAACAGTTCTATACAGCTCTTTCCGTTTCGCTGAGGAACGTTCTTTGACACAGATGCTGCGGACAAGACCAATCTCGTCACGATTGACCCTCTGAGCTAGATCCAGCTCATGAGCATGCGGGTTGTGGGGGTCGTAGTGGGGTGCCTTGCTATAGGTGCTGATGAGTTGCTGTGTGCCGAGATTGATAACATGCGCTAAACAACTGTCAGGCTTGTTAGCAGTTCCGTCAACCAAATCAAAAAGACTCACTTTATCTTGCGTTGACGCCACGGGAAGTCTTTGTGGTACCTCGCCTCATACAACTTCGAGAATTCCTGCAACATGGTATTATTGTTTGCTGCATTGTCACATGTGACGTGGCCGATCTAGGTTGAGATATAAGCACTGCTATTGAGAAGGGGGAATTTTACTGACTTTGTGTGCGACACCGACACGATCAAGCACCTTGAATAATGCACCACCTAGGCGCTGGCCATTATGGGCATTATTGAGCCGAGTGAAGCCAAGTAACGCGTTACCAGGTACCCATTGCATCGGGTCATTTTCTTCGATCCAGTGGCCAGTGACGGCAAAATAACCATCTGAGTTATCGGCCTGCCACGCGTCACATGTAATATTGATTGCACCGCTGACGGATTGGCTCTAAAATCGTGTCAGTACAAGGAGATACTTTGAAGCATGGTATATACATTCAGTTTATTCTTGAGTTTGGTCAAATGGTTCTTGAAAACACGTATGATTTCAGCACGCGTGGCCTTTCGGCCTGGAATCTTGACTCCCTGTGTGGAACGCGAGGCGACATCTATCATGTCTTTGAACTTAGGGTGCTCAAAAGCCTGTATGGGCTAAATTCCGTTGGTTTACAGCCGACAATATCAATATGAACGAGTCTTACCTGATCTGTGGCGACAAGCCACTCAATTGCTGCTTTTCTAAAATTCTGGTGGGTGTAAGGGACGGTGCGCTCTGACAATTTGCACTCAGTCAAATGCACATCAATCTGTTGCTGTGCTTGTGCAGCTTTCCTTTTCTTGGCTGCGAGGTCACCCGGCAGTTTAGATGTGAAGGCGTTGGCCTTGGCCCATGTTCGATATTTTCCCGCGAATTTGGCTTCTGCATGACGGCGGAGGGTTGATGTCTCGTTTACAATGGTACATTGAGCCCTAGCAGTAGCAAATATGTAGTGTTAGTGATGTAAAGAAATATGCAAATGATATGACAACGTACGGACAAACTTTGCACTTTCGATGTTTTTTGACCTTGCCATTGGCGTGAGTGCATTCAAACGGTTGACTGAAGAATTGGTCAATGTCACGAGTTCTATCCTCGCGTGTGGGAGAGGTAGATTCATCGATGATGGGCTGGACATCAATGTCTGCAAGAATGCCATCTTCGTCAACATCTTCTTGAGCTTGAGCGACTTTCTTGTGACGGACTCGTTTGCCTGATGATGCTAGGTTAGGAAGGTACATTATCTAGCAGATAGAATTACACTTTGGATTCATCCGTGCATCTTCACGCTCGTCATCACCAGATATCGCATCTTCATCAATTTCTTCAACACGCGCCCTTTTTCTGGTGGTTTCAGGCATGGTGGCGTCAATGTTTGGTGCACGAGCAGACGGGATGGGTGCTTGTGGTGGTTCAGCGACCAGAGGATGGGTGTCATTGGTGGTGCGTTTCAATGCCTCTGCAGCACGAAAGTCATTGATGGCTCTTGTTTGAGAGGGGAGAGCTGCCTTCTCGGAGTGCTCCAGGAGTGCAGCGGTTGGTTTGACTTTGCACACTGGACGCACTACACGAGCCATTAGATTTTTGAAGTTAGTGCAAGGGCAGCAACGTACCAGTACTGAAGGCATGAATACCTCTTATCCCAATACAAAGGATCAATATCGCAATGAAAAAGCACACTTCAAACACAAAGCAACATGAGATAGAGTAACATCAATGGTGCAAAGCACAAAGACGGGCAACTCACCTTTGTTTCTGACATATGGAGTGTTTGTTGGATTTGCTGAGACATAAAGCCACGGCTTGAGCCACCGGCTCCGGCTTTCCAACAGTGCAAGCCAGGCCCTAGGCCATGGTCAGGCCTTGACTTAGGCCTGGCTCGGCTCGGCCTAATCCGGCCCAGCTTTGGCCGGCCCACGGCTTGAAGCCGGGCCGTGCACATCACTAGTGTAAAGTGTTCTCTTCGTAAAGAACTTATATTCCAGGAGCCTGGTCCCTCATCCCTTACAGAAGAAGTAAGTGAAGAACACGAGTTAGAAGCCAAGCCAGTAGATGATGAGCCTGGATGGGATACACTGATTTTGGAGGAGGAAGATTCAGAATCTGATGTTGATTCAGTGGATGACGATGAAGTACTGTAGGACTCAAGCACTACTAACTATATTGAATTTTGAATCATTTTGTTTTTGAAAGCCGTCGTTGAGCCCAAGCCGAGCCGCGGCTTTGGCCTGGCTTTGGCCCACGGCTCGGCCTGAGGTTTTGCAAGGCCTAAGCCCCCAAAAGCCAAGCCCGAGCCGGGGCTTTCAGGCCGAGCCGGGCCCGCACATCACTACTCGCACGCTGCAAACAGTGGGCAGGGACTGCAATTAGCATCGCTTGAGCTCAAAGGAGGATCGACATACTCACATCCTGCGAACAGTGGACAATGATTTCAATCAGCATGGCTCAAGCTCGAAGGAAGATCGACACACTCACAACCTGTCAAAGGCGACGCATTCGGTCAGTGAGGCTCGAGCTCGACAGAGGATCGACACACTTACAAGCTGTCAAGGGATCAGCATCACATTCGGTCAGCGAGGCTCAAGCTCGATGGAGGATCAATATACTCACCAACTGTCAAGAGATCAGTGATGCGTTCGGTCAGCGAGGCTGCGGTTGGCAGCGCTGTCTCTGGTAGGCAGTGAGATTCAAAGAGTTGAGAACCCGACCAAAGAGCTTGACAAGGGACTCGGTTATGGCAAGCATTGTGTGTACATCATCTTGACGCACCACAGTCGAGTCCTTGTATATGCGAGGTATGAATTTCGATGAGAAAACACTCGAATTGACAGTGGTAGTGAAGTGATCGGCAGCTTCATCATGATGCGCACCATCGAATGCATTTGTTCCGAGTTGAACACGTCTGGTGTGCGAGTTACAAAGATTGGGCAGGTGCAGTGTTGGGAGGCAAGAGACACTGTCAATGGAACCTAGACCATCTATCAACACTAGGTCAAATACATGGAGGTAAGCGCTAAGCCGCAGCCTGAGCCAGCGGCTTCGGCTTTTCATAATGTCAGCCGTCACCAGGCCGTGACCTTGGCTCGGCTCGGTTCGGCCTATTCATGTCCAGCTTGGCCTGGCCCAAGGCCTGAAGCCGGGCCGTGCACATCACTACAACCCTGATATTAATATTCTACTGTGCTACACCCATCCTATGACGAGTTAGACAGAGGGTAAACTTGTTTGAGACATTGCTTGGGAAGAAGAGCCTGGCATCAGTAAAATCGCTGGACTTGGCGAACCGTACTACTCGAATGGGGCGTAACAAACATGATTATCAAGCGGTTAGAAAAATAGCTTTGTGGCTGGGCGCTGTATAGCATATCCTGCGGCGTGGTGCGATGGAAAAGGATAAGAAGAGGCATTTGTACCACCCGGGTATTCTCTATAGTGCATTACTCAATCTAAAACAAAGGTAACTTCTGGAAACATGGCATACAACATCTCCATATCGTGTTCAGCCATGACCAACCGTCCATCTTCTGCTCCATCAGGTCTCCAGAGACGATGTCCCCGATATACATTCATTGGGTATCGGATCTGGCCTATTATCCCGGACCAGTCAAAATCCACCAACATGAATCCAGGGCTGCGGTCCTTTTTTACCATGACATTTGTGTCCCTAATGTCTCCGTGGACATAGTGATCTTGATGAAGTTTTCGGAGTTCATCGACGATGACATCAGGATGAGGGTAAGGAGCAGGAAGTTCTCCGAGACAACAATAGTCCTTCGGGATCATCTCCATCACAACCATGTACCATCCACCTGGTAGGTGTTCGAAGCCAAGGAGTGCTGGTGCGAAGCCGCCGGAAGCACATCGTTGATGTACTTCCTTAGAGTAGTGACGGACAAACTTGATGCAGATCAGGTCACCATCGGTTACCTTCGCGGAAAAGAGTAGTTTGGTATCATGCATTTGATCGCAGTATGTGAAATAACATATCGACGATGTCTTGATGCAAGTGAAAGAATGCGGGTATGGAAACCTGGGATCTGGAAACTCAGAGTCCAGAAATTTGACGTGTCGATCTGAAGAAGGTGACGTGGTATTTGATGACATGATCTCATAACATTCTGAGAGTGTCCGAAGGGCTTTCCTGAGCGCACCGACGTGCCGCGCGAGCATTGAACGCATTTTGGTATCGGTGTCATGATAAAACAGAGGTAAAGCGGGCGAAATCACCTGCATGTTCGGACGGGTACTCCAAACAGCAGCTGAGAAGTCAATGTGTGGACCTGTTTGAGTTGTGATCAGTGCATTGCATGTTGTGAAATACTGGAAGCTTACCGAAGAGAGTGATTGCTAGACAGGGAAACCTAAATGAAGGCTTGTTGTTCGCGAAAGTTTTGGTAGAATGTATATAATATAAGAGGGCTTGCATGTGAGGTTCGGTCGACGTGGAACCTAGCTCGTTCTTGACTTCGACGATTGCATAACGCAAACCTTTATACTGCATGTCCCCGTCGGTGCTGCAGGTGCTGTTACTGAGCGTCGTGGCCCTCACATCAATGCCGTGCTCTTGCAGGATTTCACGGAATTTGGAAGCTCGAAATGTCTCGTTCGTGAAGAAGCCGGACATAGCTACTGACAATGCCATAACCAGCTTGTTATCAGCTGCCGTTGGCTCGTGATTTTCACAGTCATCCATAAATTCACCAAAGATTGGATGAAGTAGTGTGCTGGGTATAGTGTCTGCAGCATTACGGGGTCGATCCCAGCGAATGGCGAGGTTCGGATCTTTCTGTATTTCTTCAAATTCAGAAGGTTTTCCCTGACTGGAAGGCGCCTTCTTAGGAAATTTGGCGAGGTACTCTTCACGGAGTTGCTGTGTCCTAAGCAGAGGTGCGCAAGACGACGGTTGCAAATGACTATGGGAGTCCACTGAGAGGCAGCCGTCAGCCGGGCCGCCATGTTAAATTAGTTCAACCTACTATGGGGGCATTGCACGAATATATGGAGATACCCATCCTCCGGTCCAACAGTGAATACTTGGGAGAGTCGGGTAAGTGGTTCAAGCACCATGGCATCATCCGGGAGATCCAACTTCTCCCCCTTCCGCAGGTCAATATCAACCTTCAAGTATCATATGGTCAGCGCCTCCAACCTACCAGATCAAGGCATCAGGACACTGACCTTCCATAGCTGGAGACTGTCTGCATCCACATCGCAGAATGCATGCTTTTTCTCTTCTTTGATGGCTTTTCTCAGGTCAGCAACAGTGTCCGTCAGTAAAATCTTGGCTGAGAAGATACAGCCGGGGTTGCCATTCCAGACTAAACAGTTGAGGTTGATGGACGGATAGCTGGCTTGCAGAGGGCGCGTCAATCAGACCGCGATGGGTATGGACATAAAAAGAGCGGTGATGTTGACAGATAACTCACCGGCAGGTGGCGGCTGAATGATAATATGCAGGTGATTATGTTGAGGATAGTCAAAAATCTCGAGTATTATATCCACGGGTGATAATTGTTCCTTGTCATTTAGTTCGAGCTCAATGAGATTACGTTTGAGGGTATCATCAACAGGCAGGTCAACCTTTTGAAGTATCACATCGTCAGAATTCAATCATAAGTATCAATTGACTCGCCTTCCATAGCTGGAGAGCGTCTGCATCTACGTCGCGAAAGGCATTCTTCTCTTTTTTGATAGCCTTTCTCAGGCGAATAACATTGTCTGTCTGTGCAATGTTGACTGAGAATATGTTTCTGTGGTTGCTGCCTAAGACGAAGCAATTAAGTTCAAAGTTAGACTCCATTGGGAATAAGAGTAGTTAATGGGTATTGACATTGGAGCACGCTAGACTCGTAACCAGTCTGACTATGCGTCAATTCGAGATGGTGAGAATTTATTGACGTAGTCAGACTGGTCAAACTCGGAGTGATTTGGCAGGCGAAGCGAGGAGTTTGAAATTTGGCAGATGCCGGTATGCCGATTTGGGTAACATTACTTGTCAACAGCGCAAACTCTTTCGTTTGTACCGTGAAAAGTACAGTACTTATCCTTATCCTCTCAAATACAACAGTACATCCCCCCCGAACACTAATCAAAATGATTCCATTTCATGCATTATACCCACCCGTGATGATGTATCAGCAGCCTGAACCTTTGGCTTGGATGATCAATCCTTCCAGCCTCGACAAGGAAGGAAAAATTCTCGCTGTCCCTGGGAGTTGCACCAGTACCTCCGCGAGCTTGCCATATGCTGCACGGAACGCGAACTTCTCCCCTGCCTTGGGTTCTCTAGCTGTGATAATAATGCGTCCACACGTCATGATGTGTTGTTCTGTGCTCATGATATCCTTTTTAACTGCTCTTTGCTCATTACTATCATGGCAACATCTGCTTCATTTCATGGCGTTGGTTTGTACCCCAGTGGTTTTAACGGTTGTCAAGGACTGGCGCTCGCACGAACTGTGCTCGACTTGCAAAGACACATTGGGTCTATTTTCAGAAGCAAACAATGGACTAGACTGTGCTAATATTGTAGTTCCGAGCTTGCTACTGTAACAAGAATTTGCCGAGGCTGTACATTCCTGACTCGAGATGCCGCCGGGAACGGATGATATTGTGTCCACCTTACTGCTCCCAGTATTTGCTTATTGCCATCATGGCGACATCTACTTCATTTCATGGTGTTGTTGGACTTCAGAATGGAAGCAGGCATCAGATTGACAAAATGAATTATTTGCAGTTGAGGTCACCTTCCCCGGTGCACCTCCAACCTCAGGCACAAGCTCTTGGAGCCTTCCGTCAAATTCGTACCAGGACCAAAAAAGCTTCTGTGGATATTCTAACATGGGCTGTATTTGATTAGGGAAGACATGATGGAATGAAGTAAGCATTAATTAATTAATAAGAAGGCTGGAGACAGTAACCAGTACCTGTATGAAAGCCTCCCACCCCCTCCGCGTGTGTGGGCTGAACAGAGGACTTACGAAGCACCAACCACATGCAGATTCTGGAAGAGCCGGACAGGACAATAAGGGTTGCTGATCGCAATACCAAGAACGGCGAACGGTTGGAATGTATCATCAGGTTTCTTGTCCTCTTTCTTCTCATCCTTGTTTTCGTCCTTGCTCCTTCTCCTTGCAGGCGTCGAGGTGCTCGCCACACAAGTGCATCAGTCTCAGCACCTGCACGATATTCCTGGTGGCAATGAAGGTGCGTGCACACCTTCACAAGAATTTTTGCATGTCTTAAAATCGGATGCTAAATAGCCTTCAATGTCTTGAGTGTGGCATCCGAGGCATCCGAAGCATCCTGCAAGCCAGCGACTCTGATTCAACACATGTCCCAACTCAAAAAACCTCTGAAAACATACCAATGTAAACCAGCGCAAGCCCAACGCCAAGAATCGTCCCCACCTCTCATCCAGAACCTAATTGTCTCTCTCCATCAACTTAGGCAAGGTCATGCCTGTAATCTCCCTGTTTCCACTGCCACAAATCCTGGTGTGAGCATGCGGTCATCTGCAACTGCAGAAAGGAGAAGAGTGAGCAGGTCCTCGCAGTGCGAGCCTACGTATGGTACGCCGAGCCCCATGATTGCAACTGTTTTGAGTGGGACAGGTCGATTCTCTACGTGTTCCACCAGCGGTGCAAGGACGGTATCTGTTTCCATGTGCACACCTGCATTAGTGAAAAATGCAACAGCCTACATAATTAATAGACATACATCGACGCGCGGTAATTAATGACACGATCCACTCTGCGGGGATATGTATATTGATTGACACGGCCGAGACCAACGTCCGCGTCCCGGAGGAGTCCGAGTCTAAGACCGGCTGTAACACCTAGAAAGAGGTTGTTAATATAGCAGCTCCACGAGCAAGTCAATAGTCACCGTGAGCCTGGTTCTTGTAAACCCGGCCATTGCACCCCTGGGCCACAAGTCAGTAAGTAACATGAGATGCAAGTGACTTAGTTTTTGGTGCAGGAGGATTGTAGAACACTGTAGAAGATAATAAAATGTTTCCCATCAGACAATAAACAACAACCCAAAAAAAGTTCAGTTCGAGGAGTCTGTTGAAAAAAAGATAGAAGCTTACTTTTCCCTTCTCGTGCCTGTAGGCCACTCAGATCAAAATTGGGGCCACATGTCGAGAACGGGAGGTGCGAGCAGCAAGGTTTTTGATGCGGAGCAATTTTAGAGCACTGTAGAGTAGGATAATAGAAGGTTTAGTTCAAGGAGTTTGCTGAAAAAGATAGAGGCTTACCTTTACCTTCGGTAGACCACCTGGATGAAAGTTAGGGCCACAAGTCTACAGTGGGATGTGCAGGCGACAATGTTTTTGGTGCGGGGTCATTATCAGGTACAGCCTAAGCACCCTGTAAGGCACCAAGGTCCCTAGAAGTCGTGGTGGGAGGAGAGCAGGCTTGAAGAAAAAGTCTAGATGGTGTGGGAGCACGGTCTTTCAGTAAAGACAGATGGTTGGGACATGGCTTCATGACCTTCATGGAGAGTACTGTCGACTTCGTCTGCCGGGTAGGGCAGCAGTAGGGCCATTGCAGAGGTCATACAGTCAAGGGCCTGGTAGGAACATTAGTCCACCACATACTCTCGCTGGATAACACTCACTTGGGCAAGGGTAGTCACAATCACTGTTTGTATCCCACATCAGAAATATCAGATACTCTGGGCTACCCCACTGAATATCCACACAGTCACCGACCTATGGGGACCATGCAACCTGGCAGTGTTATCGCCCAAGGGAATACACATGTGGTTCAACACACCACCCCACATCAAAAACATCGGATACTCCGGGCTACTCCACTTGAGATCCACATAATCGCCAACCTGTGGGGACTATGCAACCTGACGGTGTTATCGCCCAAGGGAATACACATGCGGTTCAACACACCACCTCACATCAAAAACATCGGATACTCCGGGCTACTCCACTTGAGATCCACATAATCGCCAACCTGTGGGGACTATGCAACCTGACAGTGTTATCGCCCAAGGAAGCATTCACTTCGATAGGCGTATGGGTTGACCCTTTGGACTGACCTACTGAATATAGAGACTGACTTGTGTGAACTTTGGAATAACTCCCATCAGGTGTGGAAGAGAGCCCCTGACATCCGACCAAACACAACCAAGCTCTGCTGCTCCCACGGTTTTTGGGGCTACTTACTGTGATGCAGGGTTCGGGGGAAAACTCGTTGTTTATTAGCCGGGTGCTAATTAGCGAGTTATTAGCCTGCTAATATACCACGACCGTTATTGGACGTTGAGCGACGACTTTGAATTGGCGTTGACCGATGACAAATCAGCCGGTGTCCGTTTCCAAATAAGGAATTGTAGGCGTCAGTAACCAAAGTGTCATAACTTGCTCGGGTCCCAAGCGAGCGCGAGCATTTAGAATTGAGCAGCCTATTGAGAACTTCTTCAGCTCGAGTTGAATTCTTCCTTATGTATATACAAGCCCATTTGGTCGATACATGTAAGCTTACGCTTACCCAGGGTCCATCCCTGGCCTTTGTGGCACGCGCTCTGGGTGCTCTTGGCATGACGCACAGGCTGAGCCCTACGTAGCAGAGATTTTTACCTGGTGCGGCGGGCATTCAGGAGTTCTTCGCCACTTCTCACTTGTCTGTCGTCGTACTAGTATTTAATTTCCGGGCATATCCTGCGTCCATTCGATGTTTATCTACAGTGGTCTGTTGTTTTTGGTCTTAGCTGGTCAGATATTCATGGGATTTTCTCAGAGCACACCTCCAGGAGAATTCTTTTGCTGGATAATCCTAGCAGCCCGCGCTTTTACAAAATAAAGTGAGACCATTAGAGCTTTTTTTTGGTTTAGCCACTCTTAGTCTGTTGTGATGTAAAGCTCCAATGGCTGATACTTCTGGATAGAGCGTCACAAGTTGCCTATTGACGAGGTTCCCCTCCCTCAAGGTCCCTGGTTAAGGGTATTACCTCATAAATCCACAGTACCTATGTGCCACATAACTTTTTTTTTCAGTCGATACCGCTGTGACTGTCACCCTGTGACAGGCGTCTTCGATCTTCGGACAGGTTGCAGACTTCTCATATTTTCTGCTACACCAACTTGCACCTTGGCCAATCGTAAGCATTTGGTTTCTTGTTGAGTGTCGGTCAGGCTGAAATATAGACTGGCATCATGCAGATCTTACCATAATGACCAAAGTGATTCTGGTTGTACCAGACCCAGGGCGGAAGAAGACTCAGGCGCAACTGCAACAACAGACCTATGCCGATTGGGTCTTGACCTCTCTACCTCAGAAGGAGGTTGACTACCTGTTGCGTATTGTGGACCTTGACGGTATGATCTTTGCAGCTACAACCCGGCAGTCGCATGGTAAGGAGATTCCTGAAGGGCACAAGATGGTGCATATCAATGAAGTGGTAAGTAAGCCGCCATGGTATTTACAACATGCATCGTGACCCTGACTCCTATTAGTTGTTGATGTGGCACACGATTGACATGTCGCCTAAGACCAACCTGCAGGCATGCTACATGAACTTCAAAACATTTACTGAAATCATTCACATGCGCCTGGATAAGCTTCAGGCGGCCATGAAAAAATATGCCGCTGTATGGGGAGGTTTGGATTTGACAAAAAATCACAGGTGAATCCATCACTTATAATGCAGTGGGACAGGCTGATCCTGGACCTTGGTGGAAGATAGAGAGGCCCCGGTTTTGTTCCGCCATTCTGATTCTTCAAGGGATCAGGGAGATTCAACTTTGTGTTGCACATTTGAAAAATACATCCGTGCATTGCGCAGGTTGGAAGGCGTACTTCCGGTATGGCCGGGTATTTTAGAGTGCCGGGCTGCATCCCACGATTGCAACACCATTGGCTTGTTGGATTCCATTGCCCGGGATGTCACCAAATCTCATCGCCCCATAACGCAGCTACTCACTCCAGAGACTTTTTCCGGTCTACATGAACACCGATCTGTGGTTGTGAAGCGTGAAGCCAGCGCCACAAGACAGCACCTCAAATATTCCCGGAATAAAAAGATGAAGATGCCCACTAACCTGGAGAAACATGGAGATTATCGACTGTTTATGCAACCGTATGTTGAAGAATGGGACCAGATAGGCCAGTGGCGTTGTCTCATGGTTGATCAGGCCGTTTTCTGTATCTTCCTTCACCCCGGATCTTCCACACTGCTCGACCCCGATTCCGAAGTCTTGGCCCACAGCCTGCAAGAGGATGGATGGAGTTTGAAGGAACTAGGCGTGTAGGAGTTTGTGTTCCTATTTTTGTATCTCGCATTGACTCCACCGTCTAGGCTCAGGAAATCAAATCCAGATCAATACAATTTCATGATTCGTGAGGGCGGAACACGAGCAGAAATTGCTGCAGCTGAGACAGAAATGCGGCGTTTCTTGGTAGCCACGCTGGCGATCTTGATCCAGGGAGAAGAGACGCTGTTGGGCCGTGAGAACATCGAGAAAAGGTTGCAGCCATCGTCATTGAGAGTATCGGCACGGGTAGATCTTTCCGTCATTACTGATCCTGAAAGCCAGGAGCTCTGTTACTTCGTAACTGGGATCTCGCGAGGCCCAGCCATGGTGCTGTATGGCTCAGTCGACGCCAACACCATTCGGAGATATGCACTAGAGTTTGCGCGTCCCTTTGAATCCTGGATTGGTCCACGCGATCCACGTCTCCAGACCACGCCGTCAACATGAGTACGGATAGGATGCATTGTCTAGTTTATTTTTGTTTTACCTTTGTGCACACCTGTGACTTCCAGGCACATGTATTTAAGGACTATATTTCATTTCATCCATAGCAAAGAAGCTATTGAAAGTATCAAATGCCTGCCTGCACTTTCAAGTAGTACTAAATGTATTCTACCAGCCAACCTGTCTCTGGTTGACTATCCCCGACTCTACAGAGTAGAGAGGTTTTTGTCAGATGCAAACGCGTCGTTTTCCTCACAAAAAACCTGTTGCTTGCGTATTGTATCGCTACTATTGCATATGTAAAGTTAAGTGGTTGGTCTGGCTTCAGCTGTGCACTGCTCTTCTCTTCGTTTTCCCATCACTGGCATTAGCTCGTCCATTTGCGTATCGTAATGGGATCCCCGTCTCCTTCGACATCCTTAGAACATTTCGCGGAGATGATCATGCTTGTTACATAAACACCAGTTTGTACCAGAATCGAAGTAACGTGACCTAGACTCATTTCCCTGGCCTCACACTCAATCAGAGTCCTTACCCTACCGGCTACCCAGAGCAGGCTCCAATGCATTCTCAGTTGAATATTACACACCGCCATGCAGGTTCTCGTGAGTTGGCTGGGTTGACGTGGGTATCACCCAATGCCTCACTTGACCGATTGGACCTGAAAGCACTGGAACGCTGGACCGGTCCCAGGGCTGAAAAGCCAATCGTGCCCTTTGACAGCCTGCAGTATCCTGACTGGTATGCCCAGGAAAAACATTGGCATCCATGGGTACCACACAACCGGGATGAATTATGGTGGCACCAACTCACCCGTGACAACACATTTCGACCACTGGATGATGAAGTCGGAGCCAAACAAGAACTTTTGACCATGGTCAAAATTCTGGATCTTATATATCGGCATATCCGACCTAAGGGCCCCAGACCGGATAATGCATACCTCATCAACCATCTTGATCTCGGTCTCCCTCACCCACAGGCCCACGCCCGTAGATTCATGCTTTCTGCCAGCGGTTATATCCGATGGCTGAAAGCTCACCGTCCAGACGACATGAATAAATGTCTGAAGGAACATCTGACGTCTCAGGATGTGGAGCGCATGCTGACCTGGGAACTGGATCAGCCGGGAGGGGTGGGTGTTATTCTGGATCTGACACGGGACCGAAGAGAAATGAACATAGGACTATACTTGCGTCACAACATTCCGGTCTATTACCCATGGACCTTATCTGCAGCTGCTGACAGTGCTTTGTACCGTCTGTCCCCTTCCTACCTGCTCTCCCCGGATGATGAAACATCGTCAATCCTGTCCCCAAATGTCGATTTCTTTTTCCAACCACAATTACCTGGTCATAGGGGCTTGGCTGTGACGGCCCCAAAATTGCCTCCCTTGACCCATCAGGTGTTGGACTTCCAGGGTTGGATACCCAGACCCATCTCAGGCAAGGCACGCCAACGATGTTTCCAGTTATTTTACTTTGAGGATCAACTATCAGACTCAGGTCTTACACGATCATATCATCGCATCTATCACAGATTTAGACTCAATGTCTCACTGAAGCCAGAAAATTTGGCCATAGATGTTTGTGTCCGGGAGAAATGGAAGTTTGATTACGCCCCCCCTGCCGGTCAATTTTACGACCCGACCACCGGCCGGCTGAAGATTGTAGAACCCACCACCTCTGTACCAGTCCCATCATCGGTGCACTCCTCATGGGGCTTGATGATCCCTCCATTATCCCACAAAGACACTGGGTGTCGATGTTCAACACAGTCTAAAGCGGATGATTTGGCAGCTGCAGATTCTGAGCGATGTACGAAATACATTGTCGTTCAGGTGGACTTTGGGAGTGTTGGAGACCCAGATGCACGGTCACAGAATTTTGTTTTGAGACTGCCAGACCAACTCCATGTACCACACGATGGTGGTTTGTGGTCGTCCTAAAGCTCACATACCTTTTCTTTTGTATATATATTTATCCCAAAGGTTGTTGGTGTGATAAGTCAGTGTGTCAGGTCATGGTCTAAATCTTTCTTAGCTTAGCCTGTTGGCTGGTGTTAGACATGTTGGTTCGAGTGTTATTTGGTAGTGGATTCAGGAATCACAGCTTCAGGTATATGTCAACTTGCATTCGTACTTCCAGACACCTTGTGTGCAATTCATGGTCGAGGATTTAGGCAAAATATTTGCATAAGATTGATCGTGGGATCGAGCGAACGAAAGATGCATGGGAAATACTTCTGCCAATGTACTGTTGTCGGCTTGGTACATCGACAGTACATGCTCGTGGATGCGATTGACAAGTGCATCACAAGTCTTGCGATGCGAACGGAGATCAACCGGTTTTCGAAAGGGAGATGGTAGTCTACGACACCTCGGCCGGATCTTGGCTCTTGCTGCTGACGACATAGGGGAGCGCGCACATCCGGGTAAGTAAACCAACCGGGGTCAATACGAGAGGGCATACGGAAAGCTGCGGATGCATGAACGTCACCGGTTGTGCTAGTTGCTGTGATGTGAAAAGACACATGGCAACGAAACATACAGCAATAGGAATACAATGTAGACTTGAAATGAGGGTGAGCGAGCGTCATGGAAGTATGGTACACTCAGACACACAAGGCTGAACCATCATAGACGACCATGGTCGACTTGTAAATAGGACATCAAGAGCTTGAGAGTTCAAAAAGGGCGGCTTTCCTGATGTCTGCCGATCCCAGCAACCTCCAGCATCTGAAAGAGTCTTACACCTATCGGCCACCGGAAAGAAATTTCCACGTGTGGAGTGGCGGCAGGACATTTTTACCCACTGAAGTGGGTGTCATGGATTAAGTCAAACTTGGACTTATTTGTTCATTTTGACTTTTTTGTCCGACACGTCCCCACCCAACGTCATCTAGATTGACATCCATGGTTTCCACACCCGTATGGTATCACGGTAGGTATGTGTGAGGACATCTGACAATCCTGCTTAGCACATCTGAACTGCAGGAGCCCGGGTCCTGGATGAGTTTCAGTTGCCTGTACTGGACTCTCAGCCGGCATTTCATATTGAACAAGAAGTACAGACCGAACCTCACCCGCCTACCCCAGCGATAAAACCAGACACGCCTAGACGTAATGCGCTGGCTGAAACATTTCTTCAGTCCATCCGTGAAAACTTCATTTGCCCCATGTGAGCGATTTCACTGGTCTTCTGGGATTACCATATTCATGTTACGCCCAGATGTTTGGATGTCCTGTCAGCATGATGTCTTGGTATAATCGGTCCAGCTGACTAATACTTACTTAGTGTGTTTCCAGTGACTTACTGCCCAGAGGGGCATGCATCCTGTGTGTATTGCTTGTTGCAAACAGCCTTGCGCCAAGGCTTTGATAAATGTCCTATTTGTCGGTCAAATAGTTCGGTTCCAGGAAATTGCCCATTCATATATTTGAGGGGGACCCAGGATGCTGCATCGTTCTTGATGGAAGGAATTGCTCGAGAGTTTTGCGATATTCCTGAAGGAGACAGAGAGTCCGAGGATGAGGAGCTGAGGTCCTATGCCCGTGGACCCGTATGGGATCACTGGAAAGTTCGATCCAGGTGATCCCGAGTTCCACCAGGTGTCATTCCACGCTAGGATTCTTCTGACCGTTGACACAGGATTGGTTCTACCATTTTGCACGAGATTCGGAAAGTTCAGGGGCAAGTAGACTTCATAGACGTGGGCCGTGTTGTTGGATGGGCCCGCACCCAACTGGCAGCCCCGGCTCAGCTTCCATCTGTGGTTGGAGCCTCAGCTCCGCTTTCATCTGTGGTTGGAGCCTCAGCTCAGCTTCCCATGTAAGGTGGTATACTAATTTTATCAGATGCCGAACTCATTCACAAGACTTAGCATACTTGACTAGTCGATTGACGTCTGCAGGCAACCTCTTACAGATGGCCCTCTACCCAGCCAGTCACAAAACTACCAGCCCAGGTCAAGCCACCGTCGTCCAGCAGTCTTTGAACATTGGTGCCGTCACCATCCCGATCAATCATGCCAGTTTGGACAGAGTTCCGGACACTAGGATTTCCGCACCTATATTACCATGTCACATGTGGCAAGGTCCTCACGTTTTTGAATACAAATTGCGCCCCCTGGCTCGAGGTGATGAGTCATTCAGGCTTCACCACTCTACAGCTCCGTGCAAGGCGCAAGAAGTACTTAGTTGATCTGGAGTGGAAGATATATACTAAATATTGCATGCTTTGTGACGACAGATCTCACAGATATCCATCATACATCTTTGTTGTATACCTACGAGGAACCTTCCCGCACTTGGCATGTTTTTCTACTGCCTGTATGCCAGTGTCCTGATTGCTGACAACTCCATGATTGATATGGTACTGCCTTGGTGAACTCACGACAGTTCATTCCACTTGTCAATTGGTGTCACATCTGTGAGTCAGAGTTCAGTACAGACACAATTCAGCACCCTACTAATTGACACCAATCTGCTCATGGTACTGGTACTACTCAAGGGTCAGCAAGTCATCATGGCACGACGATGTATGATCAAGTGTCAATCCCTTAGAGTGCAGACAAGTATAGGACGGTGTTGTATGGGTTCCATGGTGAAAATAACAGAGCCATCAACAAGCAGATCTAATGATGGGGCGGTAGTGTCTAAGGCAGAAATATCTCGGGCCACTTTCTGCCTAAAAATATGGCGGAACATCAGTTGGCAGGTAGGCATAAATCTGCAGAAATGTTTCGCGTGTTGGCTGTTTCTGGAGAGGTTCCAGATGACGGCAGGGGTCCATCGCATGCAAGCCACATCTGTCGATGATGGTGGTGTATTGATGTTCCAGATTACCTCCATGCCTTGTGACCCATGGCCAATCACATCAATCTCTGTGTCAAATCCTGCAGGTGTGATTCCTTTATCAACCTTCTCTGGCTGGTTCCAATCAACAACACCTTCCTCAAAAACATCTGGGACTTCAAGCACCTTGGAGATCTTGCAAGCCACAGATATGACAGCCTGGACATCTGGAGACCCAGCAGGAGGATGTGTAAGCAGCAGGTTGATCAATCATTGACATGCCACCATGCCGGGGCTGTTGATGTTGCCATGAGGTCCAAGATGTTAATTATGGCCGCACAGCACACAAGGGTGGCATGCCAAAAATCTCTCTCTCTCTCTCTAAGTCTTGAACAAGTATTAGACTGCAGATGATCAAGAGATTAGAGTTATGTGTTTTTGCTAACTGAACATCATATTTTCAAATTCTCAATTATTCTTGCTGATAACTATTTTGCATCAAAGCCTGGTGGAACATGTCTGGATCATACCCCTGGCATGGTCAATGTGAAATATGATTTTTATTGACCAATCAGACAAGTGCCTGGCTCCAAGGACCATAAGGACGCCATGATTTGGAAAGGTCAGGTCCCACTGGCCCTGTAGGGGCGCCATGACTTAGACAGAGAAATAAAAATAAGGAAATTCAAAATGGCCCAGGGAAGGCTTCGTAGAGGCGCTCCCCAAGGTCGGGTCCCATTGGCCCCGTAGGGGCGCAATGATTTGGACATAGAAATAAAATAAAGTAAGTTCAAAATGACCCAAGGAAGGCTTCGTAGAGGCGCTCCCCAAGGCCGGGTCCCACTGGCCCCGTAGGGGCGCAATGATTTGGACATAGAAATAAAATAAAGTAAGTTCAAAATGGCCCGGGGAAGGCTTCGTAGAGGCGCTCCCCAAGGCCGGGTCCCACTGGCCCCGTAGGGGCGCAATGATTTGGACATAGAAATAAAATAAAGTAAGTTCAAAATGACCCAAGGAAGGCTTCGTAGAGGCGCTCCCCAAGGCCGGGTCCCACTGGCCCCGTAGGGGCGCAATGATTTGGACATAGAAATAAAATAAAGTAAGTTCAAAATGACCCAAGGAAGGCTTCGTAGAGGCGCTCCCCAAGGCCGGGTCCCATTGGCCCCGTAGGGGCGCAATGATTTGGACATAGAAATAAAATAAAGTAAGTTCAAAATGACCCAAGGAAGGCTTCGTAGAGGCGCTCCCCAAGGCCGGGTCCCACTGGCCCCGTAGGGGCGCAATGATTTGGACATAGAAATAAAATAAAGTAAGTTCAAAATGGCCCAGGGAAGGCTTCGTAGAGGCGCTCCCCAAGGCCGGGTCCCACTGGCCCCGTAGGGGCGCAATGATTTGGACAGAGAAATAAAAATGAAAGCATTCAAAGACACCCAGGGCCACTCAAGGCTGATAAGGCAACTTAAGGTGATGCAAGGTACAAGTGGTGCATAATATAATATTGTGGTTGTTGAAGTCGAGATGGGGATGATTTGAACATTCATTCAAGCTCAGATTCAATTATTTTCATTTTTGAAACTCCGGACATGGGCCTCTTAACCTTACGTAAGGAGTCATTATATGCCCTGGTCCTAGAGAACGTTGATAGGTATCAGACCATTACCGAACGGAGAACCGTTTGAAGGACATAAGAAACGTTGAATTTGGTCAGGATTTTGTTCCCTCGGTCCAGGCAGGATACTCTATCCTTTTCTGACGCATGTTTAAATACCGGATCGTAGCGACGCGAGCGCCAATCCCCGACTCGGCCGACAAAATCCTGTATTCCTACTACTCTCTGATCTCAAACACAAAATCCTATATCTTTGTACATTTTTTCTGTCCTACTACAGTCAGATTTGAAGCTCTAACCTATCTTGTCGACCCATCTCCGAGTTGTTGCCTCATTAACAAGTCGTCGTATTCCTTTAGAACTCCGCCACCGCAACGTTCGGCTGGTTGTCACCAGCGTGAGTACCGAATGACTTTATCTGAACTTCACCACCATTTGTTCATTAAAATCAGTCGTTCAGCCTCACAAACGAAACTGTATATTGTATAGGGAGGGCAGGGTTTCAACTTAAAACCAGCAACAAGCGACAACGGTAGTGAAGGAGGGGCTGGGATTTAAATTGCACACCAACTTACTTGAAATCGATGTGTCAGAAACCACATGGTAGGTAATGCAGAACATGTAAGCAACACCCTTTTTACAGAAAAACGACTGACAAAACCCTCTCTACTACGTAGAGTCGGGGACCACAATCCTGTTATGTCAACTTACATAGTGATATATCAAAGAATTGGTTGCACCGGGTATAGGGACCACGAGAGTCGTGCATGGACAGTGTCATAGAGAGAACATGAAGGCCTGTTGTCCCATGGAAAAAGCGGGCGAGCCGTTCATTGACTTCCTCATTGACAAAATCTTGATGTTCTAAAGTGAAAAAGTTCCTCGAGGTGGCCTTACTTACACCTGGATATAGCCCACGTACTGGCTGGAACAGAATGTAAAGTTAAGATATCCTTGTATACTTGTTTTTGTAGCTGCGCACAGGGCATATTGATCACTATTAAACGTCGAACAACACGTTGACTTAGCATTGACCAATGGAAACAGATAACAAAATCGCCAGCTAATGGCCGGTGTGCGGTTCCAAACAAGAAGTTGTAAGCGTCGCCAATCAGTGTCACAACTGGCTCGGATCCCAAGTGAACACGAACTTTTAGAATTGAGCAGCCCTTGTAGGTCCTTGAATTCTCCATCCGCATCAAGCAGCTCCTCCTCAAAGATCTCGTCGTCAGTCTGTTCCTGCTGATCGCAGATTTCCTCTGGCATCTTTTCGAGTTGACACGTCAGTGTGCTCTTCCGGATCAGAGGGTAGGTGATGGACAGTATATGGTGTCAAGAGACGTGCACCGGCCTCTGTACCAGCATTATATTCAGAAAAACGATCCACCGCCGCAAGAAGCGCCTCGGGACTGTGTAAATTCGGTCCCAGGTTTGGCAATTCGCTGCCGTGGATCATAAGATCCAAGTCTTCCCCTGTTAAGATACCGTAGTCAAGCATCTCTTACTCGACAGCGTGGTCAGAGTTCCAAAACAGGATCATGAAACTCCACATCTGAAGAGACTGGTGCAGAAGGCTCAGGAAGGGAGACCAAGAATCCGCGTGGAACAGGTCCTGTTTGCACTGGTGGTCTGACGATTCTCCTGCGTTGAGCTTGTGCCATAGTTATTTCTTTGCGGAAGTCTGCTCGTTCGTGACTCCGCTTCATCACGTATGAAATGAGCTGGCCATTGCATTGGGAGGTCTTGCAGAAACGATGAGTAGGCATGATGGACACCTGGATATGTGGTATGATCTAAGAGATAACAATATCTGGACCGCCAGATGTGGTCACGTGAGCAAAACTCTCCTAGTCTAGAGTTCAGAACACAAGTAACGTGCTTGATGGTTCTCCAAATGAACCATAAAAACTGGATTTCGAAAATGTTAGAGTGGCGTGAACGCGTTATAGCCTACTACAAATTTATTAGTAAGTAGTAGTGCTTGACAAGTTGGGCTAATTAGAAGCGGGTGAGAACCACGGGAGTCTGGGCCTCCTGCTCCTGATCCATCTGGGGATCCGACTCAGATTCAGTCACGCTATCGTCAATGACGTCGATCAGTTGCCCTAACACTAACGAGCACTGGAGCGACGCGTTTCTTAAATATGCGCTATTCAGCAACACTAACGAATACAACCGAGAAAAACATCTTCAGCAGTCAGATCCAACTCAGGTTCGGTCACGCTATCGCCACTGACCTGCCTTGACAATGTCCGATAAAAATGATTGATATTGCTTGATATCTATCTAGTAACATAAATCAATAGAACTACTAGGCAAAAACTTACGGTTTTCTGGGCCTCCAACCAATCATCAAGCACTCCCGGTGTCTTGGTGTGCATGTCGCTGGTGTCAGGAACCTCTACAGTACGGGCTTGTGAGCTTAGCGGCTGGAGAGGCTTTCGGATAGATATTTCAACGGTCTGCAAAGAAAATCAGTTGATACCAGTTTAGTTGCACAAGAGACTTACTACGGGTCCTGGTGTTCTGCACTCAAAAGTGAATTTAAATGTTTTCACCCCCACGGGCAGCTGGAGCTAGACTGTGTCGCAGGCTGCCATAGCGCGAGATTAGTAGACAGCGAGGACTTCGAGAATTTTTTAAAAAAAATTACCATATTTCACGTACACCCTAAACAGATGTTATAATTTCGAATAAACGGACCTGTTGAGTGGCAGGATAGTGGTTGGTTTGGTTGGTTGATTGGTTGTGTGTAGAAGTTAGTTATTAGGGTTAGGTTAGTTGTGTTGGTGGGAGGCGGAAAGAGTCTGTTCCCGACTCCCATGATAGTGGGGGAGGGTTCTGATTGCAGTAAATATCATTGTCTCTACCCAAATTTCTGAAACGTTATGTCAGCTTTGTGTCAGCCCGGGTTTCAACGTGTAACGCGTACTTTATCGAGGACAGTGCGTTCGCCTGATGCTGGCACCACGACGTTGTACGTGGGCAAGGGTGGAGTGGGAAGCTCACAGCACGCGATGTTGTATGGAGATAAACGGGAATCAAGAAGGTAGACTCGAAACAAAACCACTCCAGTCTAATCAGCACGAAGGTTGCGATACAACAGAACACTGTATGTTTACAAGTCAAATAACAATAAGGAAAAACAAAGACAAATATTATGTAATCGGAATGGGCTGGTGGGGATTGACGCGTACACGGAGCTATTTAGGGCTGTTGTTATACCTCAAACAGCTTCAAGTCGTGTTTGTGTCTAGTTAGGGAATAAGGTGCGTCTTACATCGGGATTTCGACGCAATCTTGCTCTATTTAGGGTACGGCTAAAAAGTCATTTCTGCAGTGAATGAAATTTGCCGGCAGAAATCCATGTGAATTTTATTTGTGCTACTAGCAAATAACATATGGATGACGTTTGAGAAAAAGTGCTGTTGTGGTGCTCTGGTGAGAGCCCCAAGTGTAGAGATAATCCAGATGCAAGTGGTCATAACGGTCTAGTAGCACACATGGCGGCATAATGATGTTAATCTAGAGTTGTGCTACGCTAGAGATGACAGATACAACCAGGTGACAAATATGACATGAAGCGCCAACCGAGCGTCCATAAGTAAATAAAGGTGTTGGAGGGAACAAAATGAAATCTGGTCCTGGTCTATCATTGTGTCAAGTATCTGCGGCATGGCACGTTGCACAAAGCAACCATGTATGTAGATTGGTATGATGAATATCTCAAATACCCTTGAAATGGCTTCTGCAAATGATGTTCCTGGTTGTTTCTTCAGCCAGGCGGCTTTGTGATGCACACTTCAGTGAAATTAATATTCCTGGCAGTCTGTCATCACATCTGCAATGGAATCAAATCAACAGCACTGAATCTGCATTAAATAAATCAGATCTACTTTGATACTATGCTTAAGTTATGGCGGCTGTTCTGCCATCATTTAGTGCGTGCAGGTTTGTGTCTGCAAGTAGAACCAGGCTGGTCATATTCAAATTTGGCAAGTATGCTGCAATTCATTAAATGATGCCCTGCCGCAGATAAACCAACTGGTTGAGCACTGTGCATAACTATGGATATTTCTTGGAGTTCAAGGGTTCTAACCTCAGTTGTCGGAAGAGCAGAAATGAGGGAGCCAGAGTATGTGTACATCAATTAACTCCTTAAAGTTGTGCAATGTCATCTGGCATGTTGGATATTTATACCGTGATTAGGGACACTCTGGTTTAGTCTTCGCAGCCCATATTCTGCAGGCGTCAATTCTGTGGTGTCCAGGCTGATATAATGTGTGTATAATGAAGTACTCATCACATTGTGCGCACAGACACAGACATTGGGAAGATTCAGTATTCTAATGGCAGGCCATCATGAGGGCCTGGCTGGTGTCCTGGCCAAGAATCCATCCCAACTCTTCTCCCCTTGAATCTCCGAATGGTCTACCTCAGAGAACCGTTCTGCTACGGACCAATCACGAGTTATATAGGGGGTTAATACATCATTCCATTGCATTTGGGATGACTTAGTCACCTCAATATTGAGTGCGGATGTGGCGCCAATCAAGCCACTGAGTGATGGTCCGGGCTCGGATTGTGAGGGGTCTGGAAATGAAAACTGATAACATCAGGTGGGTTGGAAGAAATGAAATACCGGAATATTCTTGCTCACCTGTGGCTCAGACCCCGATGGCCTTGCAGGCTCAGCATCCTTGCCTTTCTCTTTTCCGGATTCTTTTCCTTTTCCCTTATCATGGCTGGAAATTGGACCGGATGGTCTCCTGGAGCTGGCACCTTGAAGAATTGGCTGCATCAGGCGAAGCAATGAGAATGTGGAAGGATGAAAGCAGTAAACACACCTTAGTTTTGGCTTTCTTGGCTTTCGGCACATCAGCAGGCGCGGAAGACTGGTCACTTGGTTACTTTACAGACTGAGAATCTTTAGGAGAAACCTACGGCTGGACGCTTGGAGGACCCAAGAACAGGAGGCTGAGTATCTAGCACCATAGGCGTTGGAAACTCTGTTTCAGCCACAGCCTGTGACACAGCTTTTGCGGTGGATGCAGTTTTCGCGGTAGATGCAACTTTTGCGGTAGATGCAGCTTTCGTGGTAGATGCAGTTTTCGCGGTAGATGCAACTTTTGCGGTAGATGCAGCTTTCGCGGCAGATGCAACTTTTGCGGTAGATGCAACTTTTGCGGTAGATGCAACTTTTGCGGTAGATGCAGCTTTTGCAGTGGATGCAGCTTCAGCCTCTGACTTGGCATTCGTGGCAGCTGCAGCTTTGATATTATCCTCTAGCATTTCCAGGGCGATTGACAAGCACTGATCCCAGCTGTGCACGTCCGTCTCTACCATTGGAGCGATATCGTTCCCACTGAGTGAGGCCTCTCGATTCATGCTTTCCCAATCTATATGGTGGCGGGTCTCATCCGGCAAAACACCGTATAGAGATCGAATAATCGGATCTATTGCCTGCGACTTCGACCAATCGTCCCAACCTGTGCTTCTGTCCATAACACGAGCAGGCTGAACAAATCAAATGCTTACCAAATTTCGTGGACAAGGTTTGCCCATCCGTTGGTTTTGGTGGCAACCAGGTTGGAGCCGGGGGAGATATCCGACAGTTGTAGTACGTCACTTGTGCCCATGAGAATAGAACGCTGGAGAACCATTGACGTGTCATTTTGTTGCATGCGGGTGTCTCCTGTATCTCGCTACGATCTGTAGAGCGATAGAACTTTTCCCGGACCTCCTTGAAAAAGGCTTCGCGCAGAAGGTGCAAATACTTGGATCCTCGCAAGAAATTTGACCTAGTGTATTCACTGAAACGTTCGGAGTGCGACATGCGGAACAGGGCATACATCGCATGTTGCAAAAACCGCAAGATAGGTTTTGATAAAGTGGGAATATAGATAATATGGCTATGCGATCGAAGCACCGGAAACCAGTCGTGCTTTTCATCATATGGTCCGCAGTGATAAAATCCTGGTTCCCACACTGTCCTTATCTCGTTGGCCTCATTCCAGTAGTGGTTAAGATCTAGTATCTTGAGAGAAGGTGTTTCCATTGGACCTTGGAGGTGGTTGGTTGGTTTGGTTTGGTTGGCTGGTTTCAGCGCGACGCGACACAAGGGAAATAAATACCGACGCATCCTATAATTCCCTAAATGGTGAGGCCAGCTAGGGTTCCAAGATTGTGCTTAAGTTCGGGGATCATCGCGCCTGATCCCAGTGACGTGATGAACAAATAAATTTTAGTTCCTACCACTGATCGGCTGTTTGAAAAAAAAAAATAATAGAAGTGGGTCCAGGCCCCGGGGACGCAAACTAATGTATGTAGGCCATCACTCCGGCTGTTTTAAGTTACATCAAGGCATCCGTCGTGGCGATGTTCCCGGATTTTACCTACTGGATGCGGACTTCATTACCGGCATGGACATTGTGAGGGAGCACCATAAATGCAACGTGAATTCAATGTCACAGACCGTAAAACATGTAGCAGAGCGTCAGAGAGGTGTCCACATCACTTTCAACCTATGACTACAAAATGAAATAGGTGTTGGCAGTACGATAACTAGGCCGGGATATCACCAACTTGGACCAGACAAGTCCGTCTCAAAGCTAACCGTCCAAGATCTTGGAAACAAATTCTATGGTCCGAAGATAATTGTGTGTCATATTAAGTCATGGAAACGGCAACAGAAGCGGCAACAGAAGCGGCATTAAAATCAGGGTCTGTTGATATAAAATGTAGAGCTGGATCTTACATATATTATTATGTATGTGCAGGATGAGGCTGAGTCAACGGAGAAATATATCGGAGTCAATGTAGAAATTTTAAACTCCACACAGCAACAGCCATAAGCGATGACCCGAGCCTTTGCAAATGGTTAGAAGGTTGAAGCCTGGTCCGCACTAAGATTTTCATACGGCAAATCAGTCCGATGAGTCAGTCTACATAATCTCTACAGGGCGGTATTATGTATCATTTTACTGTACCTTATAATCATGGTCCCTACTAGTCAAATTCTTTTCCTGTGATCCGGCCTGGATCTGCGATCAGATCTGATTCATGAACTGATGGGCCTAGACACTCCGTTATAAGCGCACCACACAAACATGACCACACCCCTGCTTGTCGTGTACGACAATGAGTCCAGGTGTTTTGTTAATTTGCAGGCTTTTGCTCAGCACAATTCTGCTGTGTCTATACATGTAGGGCGTGATTCTACAATCTCAAACTCCTCCTAAGGTGCTTGTATGTGAGGGTATTCCTGCGGTGTGATCCATAATCTCCTGTGCCAGTTGCAGGATCCGCATTACATTACACAATGACATGTTTTGATGAGTCACGAGGGCCACGCAATCGGTGAGTCAAGCTGAAGGAAATATGATGGTGACGGACGGATGAATAGGGCGATAAAGTCGGTGCACAGCTATGAGTTATGGGAATGCATGGCATAGACTAAAGATACCTCAGGAACTAAGTCGTTGGCTCTATTAGGCGTCTCATGGCCAGGCAGGTTTTGGTCATCCACTTGGAGAACACCCACCCAAATTCATCAGCCAGCCGCAGGGTCCACCTTGGATTCCCAGTGCTGAATAGTCCAATACCCACACCACGTTCTACCTCGTTGATGAAATACCCTAATTGACCATCAGGACCATGCATGACACCGATATCTAGTCGGACTATCAACCTCAAGGAACTGGGTGCATCCAGCAACTCTTCCTCGACACCAATGAGTTGACTCAATGCGATTGTCGCGAAGGACTCCAGTTCTTGATCGGCTTGGCGACGTTCAGAGAGAGTGCCTCCTATGGGATCCATGACATCATCAAAGACATAAGATTCCCTAATGCGCAGGCTAGATTGACCCCGGTTAAGACCAATCAGATTGTGACGGCTGGTCAGTTGAAGAACTCACCTCATTTCTGCCAGAGATAGACCCGCATCCCGATGCAAAAAGACCCACTCTTCTTCCCTATTCCCAGGAGCCGTGTGCACAACCCACAATGGCAGACAATCTACCAAGATAATTCTCCACTCTCCAATGTTCCGAAGGGTGGGCACATATGACTGCTTTAACCACCTGAAGTGGCCACAGTCCTGAGGTAGATTCGAAGGATCCACTTTTCCTGGTAATAAAACATGACGGTTGCAATCACTGCCTTCGCGCTTCAGAATCCAGCCTTCAAAGGATTGAGAGGGGTCGGTGCGAGAAAGGAGCGTGGTCCAGGGTCTGGGGGAGTTGACCATCTTGGATGCAATTTGGTCGAGGTCAACGATTACATTGAATTTTATGGAGGCGCGTAAGATCTCCCTAGACGGAGGCCATACCGGCACAATAGACTCCAATGTCTTTAGGCCGCATAGGTATTGTTGCAACTGGGCCTGGTTACCCCAACCACCAGCGCGCTCACTTATTCTAATCGTCAACTGTTTAAATAAGGTAACCAAACGCTGATCACTTGCCTTGGATCCACCATAAGGTCTAGGCCGCCCCAGATGGTGTTATATTGTTGAAATGTCTGCCTGAAGTCAGAGTTTGGTGAGATTAGTATATCCCGAAATTTTTCAAACTTCATGAATTCCACAGTCATTCCTTTGTGTCGGATTCTAAGCCAAAATAATAACTTATTGGTTAGAGGGATCAGTCCGGAACCAGCAGTAGTTTTCAACATCCAAACCTTTTCATGAAGCCGGACTGGCATAAAGCCCGGTCGTTGTCTAACCAGGTGGCGAGATTGCCCAGGAAAGATGAAGCCGCGCAGTGTCGAACTCTTCAGGAGGTCATGAGCCAAGAGGGCAGGATAGTCATAGGTCACCCAGTCAATACATCCATAAGAATCCCGCACCGAAGCACGGGAAAATTGAGGATCTAACACCACTAACACCCGGCGAGACATTACCAGAGCCTGAGACCAAGATATACTTGACAGATTTGGGTATTGTCAAAAGCTTCAGGTGTTGATCTGGGTCTATAAGACCAGTTGCAATGCCGCCAATGTGGCTCGACTAATGTGATGTTACGTAATTGTCGACCGGGGTAATATCTTCGATCAGAAGTTAACGGCTCATGTTAAATTTGGTCAAGTACTAGATCACACCGGAAGTCATTTTAGTCACATCTGACTATTCCACAGCAACACCGACTGTCATGGTAAACTTCATTTTTCTGTATGAGCCATGCTTCATACAAAAGCGACATTAATATTGGGTGTCAATTGTGCTCTTGTTCAGAAGTTCAGAAACTATTCAATTGTTCAATTAGCACTGATCTGTAAGGACACCCGGTAAGTTTGGTCAACAGGGCATATTTGGATGCTGCTAGTGTGGAGAATCCAAATCTAGAATATACTCTATGATAAGCGTTAAGTCAACCTAAAGTTCAGTGACCAGTCCACTTTGTCGTCTGTCAGTCTGACCACACGAGTCAGTCCAATGGTCAGTCCAAAGTTCGCACAGGTCAGTCCACCCTGTCGCCTGTCAAGCTTCAAGTCTGACCACACCAGTCAGTCCAATGGTCAGTCTACCTTGTTGCCCGTCAGTCTGAGGTCAGTCCAAAGTTCCCACAAGTCAGTCCAATGGTCAGTCCGCCTTGTTGCCCATCAGTCTGAGGTCAGTCCAAAGTTCCCACAAGTCAGTCCACGTTGTCACCTGTCAGTCAGACCACACAAGTCAGTCCAATGGTCAGTCCACCTTGTTGCTCGTCAGTCTGAGGTCAGTCCAAAGTTCCCACAAGTCAGTCTACTTTGTCGCCTGTCGGTCTGATCACACAAGTCAGTCCAATGGTCAGTCCGCCTTGTTGCCCGTCAGTCTGAGGTCAGTCCAAAGTTCCCACAAGTTAGTCTACGTTGTCACCTGTCAGTCTGACCACACCGTGGTGCGAGTCTCATACTCAGTCCAAAATTTCAATGCTGTTGTCTAAAATCAGACAATTCAAGTGATTCAATTCGTATAAAGGTCCTGTAAGCAAGAGCTAGAAAAAACTATGTATTCACTAGTATTCGAATTTTGTAAATGGTTTCAAGCAAATCGCAAGTTGTTCTCTATCAATAAGATCTCCTGGGTGGGTAAGACTCTGAGAACCTGGGCGTTTATTAGGGCCTAATCGATATACTGAATTTGCCGTGTCAATGTCCTTCCAGAAATACTTTATGATCGCTTTAGAAATAGCAAGTGCGGGTTTGGTCGTGTTTCGGAGCGATTTTTTCTTGTCAGCACCGACAGCCACATATTTATGAGAATCTATGACCATGGTGCATAGTGCGATGAGAGGTCTGGTGAATAATCCTGAGGATAATGGTAAGACGGTCAACACATGAAAGGTCATGGCGCAACACTTACTGGTGCGTCGAGATGCACGCGGTAGATAAATGACCATTCGCTCGAGTGTCTCCAGGGAGTGTTGGTGAACTTGGTTGGTGAGAAAATGTCCCTTCTTTGCGTCAACAAAACGGGATAGCTCGCTGTGATGCAAAAATTCCAGGTTCAAACAGTGGGCTCCCTTGGCAAATGAGTCCGTGGGTGTATAGACTGCATGGTATTGTCCGGGTGGTTGTATACTTGTGAAGGTAAGCAAATGATGATAAGATATATAGGCTTATCCACTCACAACAAATCTCCTTCCTCCAGAGTGACTACCTCCATGTACCAGTTCTCCTCAATTTCTGTGCGGTTTGCAAGAAGGTTTGTCAACAGTAGGGAAAGTTCAATGAATTTAGTGCGCGAGATGTTTGGATTTCGCAGGAAGGCTGGAATCCACTGTTTTTTCCCCAGTACTGACTGTACGAAAGTGACCCCTCCGTCTGAGTCGTGATGGAAATTTGTCACGACAGCAGGTTGATGAAGCAAAGACCACCCGTTAAGGAGGAAATTGTCCGGGTGAACCTTGTCCTGGATAGGGTAGTCGGTCGTGGTCTGATTCCACCCATGCACCATGCCGTGATCAAGTTGCCTGAGTAAAAAATTTATTAGAGAGTTTGTGGAAGAGAGAAAATATTCACCGTAAATGATCCGGAATGCCTCGCCCTGTGTACGGAAGGTCTAGAATGAACTGTATGTAGTTCGGGTCATGTAAGTTGCGCATGAAGTCTTCGATCGTGCCATCCACATAGGGGTGAGTATAATCTTTGGTACGTTCTTCTACATCTGTCGCGAGGTGTAAGATTGAATACGAAGTGAAACATGGTGAAAAATATAGACCGTGTATAGATACACGCATAAACTGCGAGAAACCTTGATCTTCCAAGTAGTCTAAATCGAGTCTTGCTGCCTGAGGTTTTTCTGCCGCCCGAATGACAATACATTTGCCTTCGCGCAGTGTCTGTGAGATGAGATCGCGCATCTCCATCGGTTTCGATATCCAATCAGAGTGGTGTATGTGAATGACGTGTGATGACGATTCTGGATCGGATTCTGGAAGCTCAGAAAAATACCTGACCGTGTCTGCGTCTGCTTGACATATATTTAACCCGTCCCTCCAGATGCACGGCAATACGGTGGTGAATCCACTAGACCATTTGACTGTTTCCGAATGTGAAGACACCTTGACACCGATGATGTTGGTTGCGAGGTCTTTGGTGTCGATGAGTGGTGTCAAATGGGTTGAGGGGAACGCGGGATCGTCGCGGGAGCAGGATGAATCGATGTGGGTAAGTTCTGTCATGACCTCCACGTCGCGAGTTGTAGGGGCGGGTTCGGTGGCCACAGAGGTATGACTGAACAGACGGGATGGCGCTGGATCATTAACGAGTAGGGTTGCAAAATGAAGGCCAAGGTCAGACGGTCCTGTAACGACTTGGCCCTCAGAATTGCTAGAGGGACCGTTGGCATCTGGGGTGCCGTCAGAGGAAGACTCTGGTAAGTGTAAAGGGTCTGCATCAGGTATTGCAGCCCGACATCGCTTGGCAGGAGGTTCTTCACTACTAGCAATGTTGCCGGATAGAGACCCCGGCGCAGAATGTCCAGGAGCTGTGTCTGGTGTTACAGCCCGGCAACGCTTGGCGGAAGGTTCAGCGTCGGGCTGTTGGAGGTCTTGCTGCGCAAGTTTCCGCCTTGCACGTGATCTCCGTTTGTGCTCATTTTGCTGTGCTCTAAGTCTTTCAGCTTCAGCAGGGTCTTGTTTCTTGACGCGGCGCCAGGTTCTTTTGGCCTCTGCAGCCTTGGTTTGGGAGAGTTGGGAGCTTTTATCCGGCATCAAGTACGGGATGCGGGGCGACTTTGTTGTTCAAATGGTGATAGAGTGTTGAGGTGAAGACTTGAAGCTAAGCCGATGAATTTATGTGGGTACATCCACATGTTACATAACAGCAGTGGGAGGAGTGGACCATGGGTCGGTGCATGGGTTGTGGAATCCGGGTGATTATTTTATGAATCTTACAAGTATGCCCGGTAATCAGTCGGTGTTTCTAGGTGGTTGATGCATATGTTGAATGGTATATGGCGTATAGTAAACTGATGGTAAGAAAATCGCCACAAGTACACTATATTGTGCATGTGAGGATTAGGATGTTCCTTTTTTACAGCAGACACCAACCATAGCTTCTATCACTCAAGGCTTGTGCTTGGCACACATGGTCTTTTCCTGTCGTTCCAAGTTTCTAATCCAGACAAAAAGAGCTGGGGCAGTGATGCGATGACATCTGTGCCAAATTCCTGAACGAGTATAAAGCAAACATGTCAAAAAGATATACAGAAGACATGAAAGAAAGGTACAAATACATCGCTCAAAGTGCCCCCACTGGCATCGTTGACTAACGCCCAGAACATGGAGACCTTGGAGACTCCGCCTGAAATTTGAGTTGGTCGGTTCATAATAAGAAAACGGTCCATCACGTACGAGCCAGGTCCGGGATGTTGTGTGATCACGACTAGTGTCTGTCACAGGCTTGTATCAAAATACGCTTTACCGGTAATATTCAGTCCCCGATCAAAACTCCTAAGACACAAGTCTAGAGATTTTGAAACAATATGAGTGAATGTGGGTGTGCAATGTTGCAGGCTGCAGGGCGTTCGTGACGCTTACGTAAGTTTTCCATTAGCGAGTTGCCCTAACACATCGGGGTTTTCAACATTTAGGACTACATTCAAATCGCATCTAAATGCCTTGTATGGCTTAAAATTTAAGTAAAGAGCAAAAAATACATCATTTTGACCTATCCTAAATATCGAAAACCCTGATGTGTAAGTGAAGGACAGCAAAAATTGAAATATTGACGGACCGACTTGTCACGTGTAATATCACGTGACGTTCATAACAGCTAGACGTCGAAGTCAGTTTAGTTGTGAGTACCAATCTGCTGTTACGCAGAAACTCAGAACCATGTCAGATCTGATGGAATGGCGGGCTGCGCCTGGCACCAATGCTGGCGACGGTCATGTGATCAACATGAGCACACGATTCAGGGATCGCGGTGCCAATAACTCCCTTGCCACACGCATCAACTCAGCCCAGGAGGAGGAAGAGGAGGAGGAGGAAGACAGTAACGATGATGGCGATGGCGAAGATAATAGAGAACAAAATGACGACGATGACGATGAAGCTGACGATGACGATGACGACGACGACGACGACGATGAATCCGATGGCGAAAGAGCAGGAAGGGGCAGGGCCGCAGCTACAACATCTGCTGTTGCACAAGGTGGAGGAGGCAGAGGAGGCAGAGGAGGCAGAGGAGGCGGAGGAGGCGGAAGAGGCGGAAGAGGTGGAAGAGGGAGGGGAGGCAGGGGAGGCGGAAGAGGCGGGGGAGGCAGGGGAGGGGTTGCTGGAGGGGGCACCCCAGAACGGCTACCTATGGCCCAGAGCCGGGCTTTGAAAGGCAAGTCACGCCCAATATTATGCGGTCAGTCCAGCGTACAGTGAATTCTGGCAAAACTCCTCAACTCTTTTCTCCTAGATGATGTTGACATGATAGGTAGGCTGTATAGAATGATTTCACTGGAGCGCACCTGGGACTGATGCTTTCCTGATCAGATGTCGACAGCCATGATGTGGTAGCTTCTGGGGATCGGCATGTCGTTCATGGTCAAAGTCGGGCCATTGACACCGGAGGTAGGTCATAATATTGGTATTATTCTGGCAGTTCCTCTGTATGCTAACTCAGCGACGGACAGAGGGGTTACATGGTGGGTGTTCAATTTACCTGGCGTGGTCTAACCAGCCACATTCTGACCACCAGCCCATGGCCAGCCGATCCCAGGTCTGAGGAATTGGCCCTGGAGGCGTCGTCACTCATGCAAGATGATGGCGTCGTGAATAAATGCAGCAGTTGCTTCGATGTTGGCCTGTTGAAGAAATGTGTGCGACCAGGTTGTCCTTATGTCCTGTGCTTCCAAAAGTCAAATATGCAACCCTGCATCAGAGATCTAAGCCCAGGTGATTTTTGGTGTCCACCTTGTTGGAATCGCAGGGGCTCTGGTCCGTTGCCTGTGAGCCAGTTTCCTAAATGAATCCTGGATCTGTCCGTGACCTTGACATATTGATAGTACTCAGTGGTCGCACAAGGCGCCTACCTTACTGGCCGAAATCACAGCCGCCGTCCACTGGTGTTTCACGCCATCGCCTTAAAACTTGACTCATACCCTGAGCGTTTGTTGCGCTGTCAGTTGGAGGAAGAGTTTTCGCATTGCCGAAACATGGTGCGTGTCGCTTCAATTGAGCTTAAAATGACACAGGATTAAGCTCAAGTATGTTGCAGTTGCAATGCACCAACATTGAGTTGGTCACTGGAGCCGCCTGCCTGCCCCATGTCCGTACCCGCGTCCGCGATGCCCTGGCCTTTGTGAAGGCCAAACCAGAGACCGATTTTCTGGTTCTGATGGACACACACAGTGATTATGAGAATGGTGAGCTGGTCCACAGTGTTGACAAAAACGGAGATATCTGGACTCAGGGTGCCTCAGACGTGAGCCTAGGCTGACTCTAATCGATTTCTTTCATTGACCTGGATCTTAGGTGCTCCGCCATCACTTGGGCCCAGAATTGTGGAAGCGTTCCCTCGACATGACGGGCACCAAAGGAATGATCCTGCTGGCTTGCGGTCCGACATTTACGATTCAATCGCATTTTAAAATAATCAAGTCGCTGGTCTCTAGGTGCGATACCCCCCAGCCCTGGAGTTTTTTTTAATGACATCGGTGGTTTCAGCAAGCGCCTGTTGTTTGTCATCGGATTCACTGCCCATTCGGTTCAACCCTCGGTGGTCATGCCCTTCATGATGCAATTGATCACACAAGTCTACATCCATAAAATGCCTGTTGAGCTGGCCGTGAAACAGGAGATCGCTCACTGGACTCTGTTGGCCCATACACCTGTGGTATTGGTTTGTTGGAATCTCAAAGGGGATTTGATTAGCCAGAGATACATAGCTTCTACGCCCTCTGGTTGTGTCTGGGGCCTTCCCCCCCGGTGTGGCAATCCAACCTGCAATCCTGGGCCTGGAGACATCAAAGCTGTTCGATCCCCTCGCCAAGGTACCAAGTTCTTTAGGTTCCTGTGCAAGCGCTGCACCTGGACTTCAAGCGGTTACATCGAGAGACCTAGCTGGATTATCTCGTTCTCCGACAAAAACTCTTTGTTTTATCATGACTTTCCGCTCACTGCAGAGCAGGAGGATTACATCCGTCTGTGCCCCTGGCGTCCATCCGTATCCAGTCCCCATTCACCTTGAGTGCCATTCGTACGTCCCAGTTTTGGATACTCTTATGTGCCTGATGTTGCCCTCATTATATGTCTAACAAGCGCTGTGTTCACCTTCAGATGTTTCCTGCTGTGGATTACAACAAGAGATGTTTATACACCATATTTACCACTATCTTTTTCTCTTCCTTTCTTGAAAACAGTGTTTGTTCGAATGACACACCAACATCACACTCTCAGTGAATCTGCGAAGGTCCGGCATGGCTTTTTCCAATGTCAGCCCTTGACATCTGTCGAATGTCGTCGCACAAGCGGGTCGCAGTAGAGCAGTTTGCGGTCCAGCTTGAACGCGCTGGATTGAAAGAGAAGGTGATGGAGGGCAAGCAAAGTGTCTCTCCGGTATGGGGGAATCAAACTGCTAACTTACGCAATTCACACCACAATCCGTTTTCGACCGACATGTTTCCTTGTATTGCACATACAGCACTGATTTGGAGACCCAATTAATGGGGAGGCATGTTTAGATGGTTCAATATTGCGATGTAGTCTGGAGTTTGCTCAGGTGTGTCTGGCGTGAAAGGGACATGCTGAAGCCATGGTGATGAAATAACAACAGTGTAGCTAGGAGAAAAATGAATGATTACACGTGGAGCTCTGAAGACAGGCACTAGAAAAGGTGGAGTGCAATTACAAAAAGAGCAGTAGAGACATGAACAACACGCAACTGAAATAGGAGACTGCCAGGGACACATGGGTAATGAATGCTTTTGCAATTCAGAGTGCATATCTCAGAGCTCAGGTGAAGCACATTGACTGAGCCAGCCAGGTATCGGATAGTAGTGAGCAATCATATCGAGTGAACATGTGCAACCACTAAGGCTCACCACGATCTCCATAGCCATCAAGCCAAATAAAAAGTGGCTATGTCAATGCGCCTGTAACTGCACCTCCAACCAACGTTCTCCTGTAAAACATCAGAAGCTGCTGAGAAGGTTGACTCATCAAATCTAGAGTCTGGTAGGGCATCATCATTGTGATCAACAGTGGAATATTGTGCTATTCACTTGTATAACGTGCACTAAAGTTGAAAATTGAGTATAGTGTATAAAAGAATGTTACTTGGCCCGCAATGTGTATATCCATGCTTGAAAAAACTTGAGTGCGGATTGTAGTTCAGGCAACATGAGAGTCGATTGAGTGATAGATGTTGTTACAGCTTGGAAGACCATCGCAGAAGCATTCAGAAGAGACTGATGCATCTGCATCCTGGAACGAAATTGTTGATGATACAGAGTGATTTAGATCGTCGCACTCACTTACTGGACCATGGAAGGTCGGCTGTTTCGAACTCTTCAGGGACTATGGTAAGGAAGGCAAAGAGTTGTTTTGGAGGCATGCTGTGAGGAAGACGGAATATTGACTGCCGACCCTATCCAGTCTGACCACCTTGAGGGTGAACACGTCGCCCTGCGGAGTGCGCGTGACGAGGTCTACAAACGATCGTTGGACGGACTTCGATCTGGAACTTGCACTTATTGCAATAAACAGTTAAATTTACGGTATACTAGTACTATCCCGACTTAACCTACCATGATACCTTTTGTAATATACCCCTATGCAGGACTGCTGCAGATCCCTTTGAGATCTACGCACCAAGTCCAGGCCTGACGGTTTCCGCTGCGGTTATTCACATGGAAGCACTAAAGAAGTACATATATTCAGCAAGTCAGTCCAAAGTCAATCCAAAGTCAGTCTAATACCTACAATTGGCAGGTCAGTCCGAGATTCACACGAGTCAGTCCAAAATTCACACAAGTCAGTCTGACACCTATAATTGGCAGGTCAGTCCGATGGTCAGTCTGAAGTTCACACAGGTCAGTCTCGCATAGTTGGTTTTCTGAGCTAGCCGAGGTACGAGGCTAGCGCAGAATTGAGTCTACGATTGAGTAAGCGATGTGGCGCATTCCTTCTTGTTCTCGACCCACGTCGATAGACAATTGCGCATCATACAATACCAGCGTTCTCATATCCTTAAGCTACCATTCGCCGTTCTTTGCACCCACCCGCCTCTCCCTCTCACAGATCGACAAATAGTCGATTCACTTTAACACTCATCAACCATTACCATTTGTCTGTTGCAAAGCGTTCGCTTCCTAAAGGTTTCAAGCTTCACTCTTAGCAGTCTGATCGGCGCCCGCCCGCCCATCACAGCTCACCTTGAAACCTCCAGGTCCGTGCGCATGTGACAGGCCGAAAAGCTCTTAGCGCTTTTGCCCAAGCCTTTGTCAGTCTCATAGTTAGCCATATAAGAATCAGATTCGCGTTCAGCAATCTGACGCACCCTCTCCCTCATATCACACTCTAAGCCTTTAGCGCCGAAAGCATAGATGTCCTGCAATGCTATGTGCACGGTCTATACTTGAGCTGTGTTGATTTTTTTGACCAGTACTCCGCCTATATTTCTTACAGTAAATATTGAATACATTATTTTGGTATTCCAGTACCTTTGGTTTGTGTTTAAACACCACAATGTTCTAATTCCTAATCTATGCTAGTATGCTCTACAGCATGTTGTGCGCATTCAACCAATCTCTATGATCCATCAACTTCTTAAGTTTGGCCTCTTTCTGTCCCAGTTCTTCCTCCTGCATAGCCAGTATGCGTTCCTCCTGGATCAGGCTATCTCTTGTGTCCTTTAGCATAGCTTTCAGACGGAATATGTCACGCCGCCTGTCGGTGATTACGGCATCTGAGTGGCCAATTTCGATCCATGTGTCAGCCAAATCAAGCTGATGGTCCCAGATCTTGTTATCCAGCTCAAGCCTGGACTGACATGGACTCTCCCGTGAATGCTGGGGAATATAGAGGCTCTCATCCTCCTCTGAGTCCTCTGAAAGGTCTTCATCGTCGTCGTCATCGTTGTCATCGAAGAGCCAGTTCCCGACCGGTACTTCTTCAGTCTCGACGCGCTCCATGTCTTCAGTCTGGATGCGCCCCTGGCCAATATCTTCAGTCTTGACGTGCATCATCTCTTCAGTTTGGAGGCGCACCTGGGCAATTTCTTCAGTCTTGACGTGCATCATCTCTTCAGTCTGGATGTGCCCCTGGGCAATCTCTTCAGTCTTGACGTGCATCATCTCTTCAGTTTGGAGGCACACCTGGGCAATTTCTTCAGTCTTGACGTGCATCGTCTCTTCAGTCTGGATGTGCCCCTGGGAAATCTCTTCAGTCTTGACATGCGTCATCTCTTCAGTCTGGGTGTGCCCCTGGGCAATCTCCATTTCTAGGAGCTTTTGAATCTCCAGAAGCCACGCATGATTTCCTTCAAGAGTTCGTGCACGCGTTCCACGGCAGACCGCATATGCTGGTACCTCTGGAGTGATTTTTTGTCTCGGTCTCCTTGGCTAATACGGGTGAGAACTTGTACTTGGTGTACTAAATACAGTCATGTACCTTTTTTAGTGCTTGATCATGTGCTGATGCAGCGATCCTTGTCTGACGCGTCTGTGGGGTTCTTGGCATGTTTCTCCTTCAATGTATATAGTAGCAGGTGAGGGGAGGGAGGTGCAGTGTGTACGTTCAGCAGACTATGAAGGTGCAAGGCTTCGTTTGAAGGTAGTAGTGGACGCCTTATCAATTAATTGTTTGGATTGAACTGTGGTCACTCTAATGTCAAGGATTTATCGTGGCCTCCATTCCACAGACCTTCAAGTTCAGGTACTATTGTACTATCTTGGCTCAAAGGCCCAATCTTTATTGTCGCACCAAGTCAAATAAGCACGGTCTTGTGAGAAATTATTCGCTGGACGGCACTCACATTGTCACAGACTCATCAGATAAGGTAAGACCGTGGGCCTGTGGCATTCTGCAAGGGAGGCTTTGCAGGGGCACACTATTAATTAGACCTCCACGCGCACGGAGATCACTTCCAGGCAGCCAACCTGATTATAGGTGTACATTTGCGCACCACTCACCAGGAGATTTGGCAGGCGCGCACTCCTACACTCCTGGCATGGACTGTACATCCCGCCTTAGAATTACGTGCGATAGTCTAATACATCGTTGCATTATTATGCAACTTGCAAGACGTGGTAGCATCAATTGAATTCAGGTCAACTAAGTATCATACTCGTTCTATTAAGATGTTTCCTATTCCATGTGCGGAGTAACTTCAATCTAGAACTTGCACTTACTGCAACAAGCAGCTTACGGTATACTATCCCGACCATGATAACTTAATATACCACCATGGAGCCGTTATTACACCCGCTGTGCTCCAGAACTGGTCTACTGCAGAAGAGCTCTTTGAGATCTGCGCACCAAGTCCAGGCCCGACGGCTTCCGCCTCGGCTATTTAAATGGAAGCACTAAACAAGTACTTATATTCAGCAAGTCAGTCCAAAGTCAGTCCGACTTCGAGGTCAGTCCAAAGTTCATATGAGTCAGTCTGACGCCTACAATCCGCACTGTATGTTATTCTTTGGCTTTCTTGCTCCTATATTCATCTTCACATTATAGGCTTACGACAAAGAAGCTGCTAAACTTGCTGGTAAGTTGCTATCTGATACTATCTACTATACTGACGAGTCCAACAAAATATTCACAGGTTGCTACCGACAAATGGGACAAGACTGTTGGGCAAGGCAAGATGTACTAGACTCTATTTTCAACCCAAGTTTTCAACACTCATTCTGCTCATTCACTTTTCGACCTGTCCGCTGCATTAAATCTACTTGTCTTCATCTGGCTAGAGTGACATGTCACATTCCTTGACCTAGTTAGGGTATACAAGTGCCGGTAAAGGTAGCAAGGCCGAGTTTTGAAAAGCAAGTACTGCAATCTCACATGCAACACGCTGTAGTTGTGAACGATCTTCATTAACTTGCGCCGGACTACAGTTCCTTGAGCTGACACATCTGGTCTTCTTCGGGCTTGTAATTAATGTACAGAGGCAGAACAGAAGTGAAGCGCTTGAGACAACAGCCAAACTCGGCTAACAAGCGCTCTGATTAGGTCATGCTGTAAGAAGTCACTCGGGTCTTTAGTAATACAAATAATATTGCCAAGACAAGCCCAGATCTTATCTTGGTCCAGTGCCATGTCTTGTACAGCAGCCTGGACAAACCACTTGGTATCAAGAGCTGTGCTACAACCACATTTCACCGAACTAGAAGCCTCTAGGTGGGAGGATGAAACAATGTCTCTACTTCTACACGAGGACCCAAGGGTGAGCACCCTTCATGCCTTGATCTGACATACATAATACTCTCATTTCATGTCATAGATGCTTGGACCAAAGGCCTGGTATCAAGATCATTACCAGTTGCATTGGTACAAGCTGCCAGACGAATCGTTATGCCGAGCTTATATTCAGTTCAGTTTAATGAAGATGTGCCATCAAAAGGAGGCCATGAATGTCTTGCTACGAGGAGTAGCCGAGGGCCTGGTATTGCAAGGCTGGTTGGTGAGTGGCCCAGAAGCCTTGCTCCCTTGTTCACTGCCAAAACGATGTTGAACAATCTGCAGTTGACCACACGCGACCAGCTATTCGAAGAAGACACGTCCCTGGAACCAATCGATGCTCAGGATATTATCTCCGATGGATCCAGTAGTGCTGAGCTGTGCTGTCTTAGATGGAAATATGCATTTACCAATTTCTTCGCCCAAGGAACTCAGGTCAGCATGATTCAGACAAACTCCCAAGGCAAACCATTCTAAATGTGTGTCAGGAGTCAGAGGCTCCAGCCATAACAGCACTGCGGGAGATGAGGAAATGGACCTGCAGCTTGAGTGCTACTAATAGATCAGGGATGGAATCAGTTATCTTGGTAAATTCATGTCCATTGGCCTGTAGTGGTCTTTGACACTCATCTCAGCGTTCTGGCCTGGGTCATGAAATTCTCCGGATTGCTAACCCACAAGTGGGTTTGGAGAATAGGTCCCCTTATCTGTCCCTGAGCTTCCAGCGATATCGTTGGAAAGAAAGCCTGCTTAGTTGTTTGCTTGGATGGGTCGATCGAGTCTTGGCTCCCAGGATTGAGACCGGCCGGTCAACAAAAGCTAATGCTCAAGAATTTCTGCAACTCCTGTCCCGGCACCATGTGTGTCCATTTCGGTCCAATTACTCATCAGTATTTGCGTTTTCATCCGAGAGATGCTTCCTGGCTGAATCTGTTAGGTGGATGCTACCAACCCTGGCTGCCAAGGCGCCGTCTATGACATGGGTGGGTCTACTCCTTCATTTATACTGATAAGTACATTGATCTAGCATATATAATAGATACACAAGGCCTCGTTGAACCATCTATTCCGTTTAATCTGTGGTTTCTCTGCTGTTGATCTGGATGCCCTGCACCTGGATGAAGAACTCCTTTTGGTCCTAAAGTTATCTATTGAGTTAAGGAGCCTACGCCAAGAATTGTCCAGAGGTTTTCATGCCAAGTCTCACAAAAATGTGGACCCAGGTACCCGGGGTTGTCGTGCATGCTATCACCAGCCTGAGGAATCCAAGTGTGTCAGGTATTGGACTGTTGAACCCAGTTTTCACTCAGAAGTTCACGGGAAGGTTGTCACGCCTTATCCTGCCAATTATTCTGACCGACTTCCACCCACAGGGAAGGTGAGGATCTTGATGTGGATATTTCTGCCCGTCTTTAAATTCTTTCATCTGCAGGGCGGGGCGGTTCATACTGACTATGTTCCTCTGGCGGACCTGGGGTTGAGAAAGATTTCCCGTCGTGCAGATGTGCTGGCACGTTGTGGACAGGACGTGACCCTGTTGGTCGATTCCAACTCACCGAAAACTGTGTTGGCAGGAGTTTCCTTTGATGCATTTTCTGATGAGGACTTTCAGAAGATCTGTGGTGACGCCTCAACTGGAAAGGAGACCAAAGCTATCAAACGTGGCAGCCAGTTCCGCCGATTTGAATGGGGTAAGATGCATCCAGTGGGCTCCAGGAGACCCGCTGGGGGGAAGCCTGGAGATACCTATACTGGATATGCCGGTATGGAGGTGACAGATACATCCCACATCAGGTTGCTCTTCGCTCATGCCGCTGTATGTTTACAACTTCTTTCCATCCTTATCTGCAACTAACACATAAAATCCCAGGATGTAGAAAGGATGGTGGCTGCAATCGCAACGGTTCATCCTCAGGCAGCCAGGGAGCTTAGACAGTTGTCTTCTGAAGTCAATTCTTTGGGGGGCATAGGTGCAACCGCGTATTATTGTTGGAACTTTGTGGCGCCTCAGCATATTGACCTCGATGCCACTTGGACCATAGCTCTGCAGACCTGCAAAGAAGCACCAGCTGATGAGTTCAACTTTGTCATGATGGACCTTGGGTGCTATGTGGAGACCGTTGAAAATGCTTTGTGGTAAGTTCTGACAGTTGGAGTTGGATAGCTACTCAAGAACCTCAGGTGGTTCCAGGGTCGCCACACACATGGCACCGTGGTTCCCCGGTTATCATCCATGTTATCCAACAGAAATTTATCTCAAGGTATAGGAGTAACTTTACCTAGAACTTCACTGCAGGCTGCCCGAACCCAAAATCTGGCACGTGCCGCATTTGAAGCCTTGGCTCAAAAATGGCAGGTGGATATCAAGTCACTCTGAGCTGTTCATCTCCAGTGAAAATCAACAAGAAATAGGTAGATACATGTCGATATACATTGACTTGGTTGGTTGACAGGCCTTCTTAGCGGGCGCAGGTACAAGCAGCTCTTTCTTGACTGAGAGCGATGCTGCATCAGAGTCGGGGTTGGGGTCACTAAGGATGGCATTGGTGTCAAATTGTCGGAAGGGACTGTAACTGCCGGTGAGTTGGTGTTGGCATCAGATGTGGACGCTGGGGTCATTTTTGGGATAGGTCGAGGTCAAGGTTTTAAGACAAGGTTGTTCCTATATTACATAAGATATCAATGCAGAGATCGGTATCGAGACATCTAAAACTGACAGTGGATTTTTTATCTAGCGAGCGTAGTTGAAGTTAGTACCAAATTGATGCAATGCGAAGTGCATATTTGACTCACCTCTATGTTGGCCGTTTCCTTGGCCTTTCCTTGGTCGGTACTACACAGCAGCAATAGCGCTGGTGCTGATCCACATATCAGTGATCTTCTGAAGCAAAAAGCAACTTCAAGGGATCTGTTCCATTTGGGGTGTTGCATATAATAGATCCAATCGCTAAACTAATAATGGAATCCATATTGAAAATGAGTACAAGTGATTGATTAGGATGGACGAGCCCATCGCTTCAAAGTCCGCATCAGAAGTTAACCCTAACCAGCGGGATTTCTGGTTTCGCTTTATCCCCTTCCACTAAATCTAAACTACTCGAACCCAGTACCTCCAGCTCAAAAGAAACAACATTCCCATGGCACGTGCTGTGTCTCCAGAGCGCAAGAGAGAGTATAACCGTAGATACGAGCGCAAACTGCCACCCGAAGCCAAACAGAAACGTCGAGATGCCCAAGCTGCTTGCAAAAGAAAATTGCGTCAGCACAGGAGCACTGCCCGGGAGCTGGCGGAACCAAACACTTCGGCCACAGCTGGAGTGCTCTTACCTGCATTTTCGTGGATACCCTCTTCAGCTCAGGACCTTAGCCTCATACATACCGACAATTTATTCCAGCATTCTGTGGCATCTTTAAATGATCCAGGACAGAGGGGGCTGGATCTGGCCTCATGTATGCTGGGTACACAGGTTTCCCCAGAGACACAGGTTGTAACATGGGATGATGGACATATCACCATACTACCCACTGTGATGCGAGATCAACAAAATGTGTTGATCGAGGACCTGCGCCTCACAAAAAAATTTGCCGCCATTTCTGCCTCCAAACCAGGGTCCAGATTTGTGACCCATCTCCATGGGCCCCTTACTGAAAACGAGTTATTATTAATCAAGATCCGGTCTAGTCTTGCAGCAGGAAAGTGTGTTGTTGTGCGTGAGGCAGTGAGGCCTGGCCCTCCAAACCTAACCATGGAGTATTTGGAAAAGTGGTATGGCATTCATGCCACCATGCCTGTAGATATGCATGGTAAGGTTTTGTACCTTCAACATTCACATATAATCAAAGCTCATCTTGTTTGCTCAGACATGGAACTTCGGGCAAAAAATTTTGCTCAGCCTTATGTTCCTGGCACAATGAGTGATTTGATTTCAGGCATAAACAATCCAAATGAACAAAGATATGTTCTGGATTGTCCAATAGCGGTAGGTTTGCCCCTTGAACTGGTGTAAGTGCCATTTGGTCTCCTCTACGGTTGCTGTTCATCCACACCTAGTCCCTTAGATGAGGGCCAGATGGCCTGGTACCGGACTACCAAAGATTGTCCATGGCCAGGACCAGGTACACACCTTAGCAGCCCATGTGCCATGGTGTCACAGGGTGGGGTACTGATTCCTCCACATCGTGACTCTGAGGGCAGGAACACTTATTTCTTTCCTGTCATTGGCATCCAATTCCGGACGCTGTTTTTCCACAAGATAACCCAAGATGGCAAGCCACCCTGTTCCTTTGGTGGCCCTCATGACTTGGATGATTACCATGCTGAGACCTTAACGATATATCCTGGGGATCTGCTGTAAGCCCATGGATGGTGTTCGGAATAGTTACCTCACAATGACCTTCTTTGTAGAATCCAGCCGCCAGGCCAATTACATGCAGAATACAATCCCAATCCTGCTTTGGCACGTGGGGGTCACTTTTTTACATATGGAACACTTCACCACACGCATGGTTTCAGGTCCTTAGAAGTCACTGAAGGCAACACTGATCTGGCTCATGAATCAGATGAGACCCTCTGGCGGATGGCTGTCCTCATTCCCCGGTTACCACTGGACCAATTGTCAGGCAAGCATGTTTATGATATCACCTGCTCAATTCCCTTGACTCTCTTGGCTGAAAAGGTTTGCATTATTGGCCCCTGTTGGCACTTTGTTGCATGGTTCTCAAACCCAGAAAGTATCTGGCACAGCGCCAGATATCAGTGTCTCACAAGAGAAAGCAATCCATGACCTTACAATCATCCAGTCATAACCGTGCCTATGCAATCATCACAAAGATTCTGCAACACCTAGATATTTGCCTGCAAGACTTGCCTGACATCATGACCGGGCATACTTCTGTTGTGGAAGCTGGAGAAATTGTTGATCTTGGTGGTTGTCTCTTAGAATTTACACATGCAGCATAGCAATAGTAATAGCAGCGCAATATGTTGGCTGGAAACTCATGTCTTGTCTAATGGCACCAGGTCCAGTCATATGTATCCCACAAAAACTGCACTATTCTCTGAAGAGGATAAACAAAAATGATATCCATATTTAAGTGTTACTACTTCTATGTATTATATATGTGTATGTATTGTTGTGATCACAGATTTTGCTGGGTCCCCAGCTGATCCACCACAGTAGCCTGCGCCTTCTCTGCTCCACCTTAGTCATCTAGGTTTGGTTGGATGCCTGGCTCCAACATGCCATTCAGTCCACCAAAATTAAGCAAACTTGGTGCTGGCCTGGCATCAGACTTTTTTTTTTTAAAAAAAAGAAACAAGCTTACAAATGTAAATTCATGAGGGTTAGGGTTATACGGCCGCTTGATGGGCCAGATTTCATTTTGTTCCCTTTACTGCTTTTTGTTTACTTGTAGAGCTGTACAAATAAAAGAAAGTGGTAAAGGAAACAAAATGAAATCCAGTCTATCAATATGAAAGTGGCTGTAGGATCCTGTAGATCCAGTCTTTACATACTTGTCTCAGGCTGGCTAATTCTTAGTCAGCACATATACTAGCTGTCATTTAACAGAGTGTTACATGTGACCATAGTACATTCATCTTATCCTGCTTTGTGATTTTCAAGGCTTCCTTCTGATCCATTCAGCAACACATCTCAAATAAGACAACTAATAATCATGCCAGATCTTGACCAACCACCTTCTTTATCTTCTATGAACCAGGGCATGATCTTACCAGAGATAGAAATAAATGATACAATATCTCTGCCCCTACCTCCATCCTCATCCCAAACTCCACCTGGACCCTCACAATCATATATCATAGGAGGTGTGGAGGTGGTACCTCCTGATCTTTATTGTCTTGAAGCAAAAGAGGAAAGGATCAAAGGCACTGTCATGGATGCATATAGTGTTCTTGTACCTGATGAGTATGGCAGTTTGAGCAAAGCAGGATGTGTTATCATTAGTTCCCTGGTTCCTTACTTCATGCATGGTTTAACTTCACTGGGAACAACCCTGGAAAACATTGTTTCTCAGGTAAGGATATTTGCACAAGCAAGTTACTCATAAACTCAATCTTGTTCTGATTTATGTCATCTAGATAACCAAAAAAAAGTTGCTAGCCTCTAGGCTTTGGGCTTTTCCTTTGTCTGGAGGAAGTCCTCTTCACTGGGTCCTGGGTTGGGTGGACTGGTCAACCCATAAAATGGGTCTCTTTGATAGTCTGGGAAGAGCTCCTAACTGGGCTAAACAGGTTAGTAGGATTTATTATTATTAATGTACCAACATATAGGTATATGATATAATGATTTTTCTATCAGAACTTGCAGGATGCTGCTGCTGGCCTGGAGCATTGGCTAAAATATGGAACTTACCCAGAGCTTAAATCACTTAAAGGCCATTTCAAGGACTGGAATATCAGCTATCACACACCAACAAAAAATCACAACCAAATTGATAACTGGTCTTGTGGTCTATTTGTCATGATGGCTATGCCTGGACTTCTAGATCTGAATTTCTCATGTGCAAAGAGATCTGATCTGGGACTCACAAAGTCATCTGCACTAAAAGCCATAAAAAAAGTCAAGTCAGTCTGATAGATCATTTATAATTCTAAATAGATGTACTGATTTGAGAGTTTTAGATCAGTTGTAGTGCCCCTTCGTTCTAAAAAACTTCGTCTAAACTCATCTAAACTTCATCTAAACTCATCTTTGAATCATTCTGAACCATCATCCTCATTATCTGACCATACCCCTGGAAATAATCTTGTCTTGAGGTCTCCTGGCAGTGAAGATGTTCAGAAAATTTTGGATATCATATTGAATGCCAAAAACCTGGTTATTATTTGTGGTATGATAAAGTCTATCTTTTGAAAACTTGATGCTCAAGAAATACTGTTGGGTGTCACTCACTAACTCTAGGTCCAGGTGTATCTATTCTCACTGGATCTTCATCTTCACCCATGGTTCATCCCTTTGAGTTACTGGTTCCTATAATCTGGCAGGTATGAAATACAAGGCTCTATATGTCTAGAAAGCATCTCACATATCACTACATCCACAGGATCAGGCACAGTCATCATCAATGTTTCAGACCATGAAGCACCATATAAAACAAGTGTCCCAAAAAAACTTGTTTTACCAGGCTATACACTCCTTGGATAGACGTGGCAATCTTTTGCGCATCTACACTCAAAATATTGATGCCATGGAAAAGACCACTGGTCTCTTATCCTATGGAGTTCCACTGGAAAAGCAGATAGGTCAGCCAGATTGCCCAAGATGCATTCCATTATTGGGTCGCCTGGACCAGATGTCTTGCTCTCTTTGTTCACATGTGGTCCCATCAGCCACTTTTCTGGACCAATCTTCTTCAGATGCACTCCCTATATGCTCTGACTGCCAACCTTATAGAAGCCATGGACACCATGGCATCCACCGTCCAAATATAGTGGTCTCTAAAGAGGAACAGCCAAGTCTAGATGCTATTTTTGATCATGACAGGAATCTTGTGGATGTAGTGCTGGCTGTGGGTATTCAATCCATGCCCTACTCTGATGTTTCAGCTATCATGAAGCAATTCACCCAAGCTGCACAGTCCAGAACTCAGGAAGGCATTTCCTCATCCATTCTCATAGACCTGGATATGTCTACTTTGGAAAAAACTGGGATTCCTGAGCTATTTCAAATTTCTTTGGAGCTAGATCTACAGGACTTGTTCAGAAGCATTATCAGTGCTGCTCATCAGGATGCCAGGCTTAATCCTGCCAGCAATACTATGCTGGTACCCAAGAAACTGACTACCATGGGCTTCTCTATGGAACCCTGTGATAATCAAGAAGAAGAAGAAGAAGATCTTGGACAGGATCAATTATTACTGACACTGAGTCCTTGGTATTTCCCTATTCTTTAGTTATGCTAGTGTCAGAGAAAATTCACTTTATGGCAGATTCTTTTCATCTTCAACTGGTCTGCAGACTTGTATGGACATATATATCATATCTTTACAGCTATTTTAATATATAATGGCAGTGGTGTCATTTTTTTGTAAATTACACAAAATATGATTTAGTAGGGAATAGCCTCTGCTGCATCATGACATTCTGTAAAATCAGCAATGATATCAAATGAGCAGCCATCCATCTTTATGGGCACAACTTGCTAAACCTCCAGGACATTCTTGACTGCTGCAGGTTCTCATATCTGTCAGAGATCTGAGTCAGTACAAAGCCCTGACTATATGCATTGACTTACCTTGTTTTCATTTCTTTGATACTGTTGGAGGAGGGGTAGGAATCTTTGGTGGTACAACAGGGCCTGTACAGCATCCAGTATTTTAATTTCTTTTGTTTCATCAGCATTGAGATCATCAAGAATAGCACTGTGATGATGTGTCATTTGCAAGTCACTATTGATATCACCATCAAAACTGTTGAAACTGTTCTGTCTTGCAAGCATAAGATGTTTGTGCATTGAGTATGAGTCAAGCACTGATATGATCAGTCAAAATTGTTCTTAGTCCTAATTCATGTAATCAACAAAAAAAATGATGTCACTGCCATCATATATTAAAACAGCTGTAATCAATCATCAGACAAATACTTTTATTACCAACAACAATTAGAAATTTGAAAATCATGCTGGTATTATATGATTTACATTGTCCTGATGGATTTTGTGGTACAGAAAAATGAAGTAATTTGTTCTCCAGGTCTCTGATGCAAGGATATGGCCTGATTCCTCTTTTTATATACTTGTCTCAAATTAGCAAGTACAATCATTATTAGTAAGCAGGCACACCAGGTCCTGTTAAGCTGCATGTTCCATGTATTCATCTCATCCTACCTTGTGATTTTCAAGACTTACTTCTGATCCTTCAATTCAGCAAGACATTTCAAACATCATGTCAGATCTTGAACCACTACCTTCTTCATCTTCTCTGAACCATATATCTCCACTTCCACTTCCACCTCTATCCTCACTTACCCCATCTAAACCCAAAATATCATACACCATAGGAGGTGTGAAGGTGGCACCTGAGGATCTGTATTGTGTTAATGAACACAAGCATCAGACTGAATGCTCTATCATGAATGCATACAGTGTTCTTGTGCCTGATAAGAATAGATCTTTGACCAAGGCAGGATGTGTTATTCTTAGCTCCCTGGTCCCTCACTTTATACATGGAGAAACTTCACTGGGAACAACCCTGGAAAACATTGTTTCCCAGGTAAGTATATTCATACAAGCAGTCACTTTTAAACTCAATCTGACTTCTTTCTTTCAGATAACTAAGAGAAAGTTGCTAGCCTCTAGGCTTTGGGCTTTTCCTTTGTCTGGAGGAAGTCCCCTGCAATGGGTCTTAGGTTGGGTAGACTGGTCAACCCATAAAATGGGTTTATTTAAAGGTGTGGGAAGGGCTCCTGATTGGGCTAAAAAGGTTAGCAGATTTTGTTTTATAAATGTAGATATCTAATATAATGATTTTTCTATTAGGATTTACAGCATGCTGCTGCTGGCCTGGAGTACTGGCTAAAATATGAAACTTATCCAGAGATTGAATCACTTGAAGACCGTTTCAAGGACTGGGATATCAGCTATCACTCACCAACAAAAGATCTCCAACAAAGGGATGTCTGGTCTTCTGGTCTATTTGTCATGATGGCTATGCATGGGCTTCCAGAGCTGAGTTTCTATGATGCAAAGAGATCCAAGGTGAGGGCCACAAGGATATCTGCACTTACAGCTATAAAAAAAGTTGGGTTAGTCAAATAGATCAACTACAAATTTAAATAGATATACTAACCTGAGAGCTTTAGGTTAGTTATGGAGCCCCACCGTTCTAAAGAGCAACATCTCAACTCATCTCTGAATCATTCTCAACCATCAACATTATTATCCCACCATACCCCTGAAAACAGTCTTGTCTTGAAGTCTCCTGGCAGTGAAGAGATTCAGAGTATTCTGAATATCCTATTAAATGCCAAAAATCTGGTAATCATTTGTGGTATGATAAAGTCCACCTTTTGAAAGCTCCATGCTCAAGAAATTCTATTGGACCTTACTTACTCTAGGTCCAGGTGTATCTATTCCTAGTGAATCTTCATCTCCACCCCTGTCTCATCCTTTTGAGTTACTGGTTCCTATAATCTGGCAGGCATGTAATACAAGGCTTTATATATCTGGAAAAGCATCTGATATATCATTACATTCACAGGATCAGGCACAGTCATCATCAGTGTTTCAGACTATGAAGCATCATCTGAAGCCAGCGTCCAGAAAAAACTTGCTCTACCAGGCTATACACTCCTTGGATAGACGTGGCAATCTTTTGCGCATCTACACTCAAAATATTGATGCCATGGAAAAAACTGCTGGACTGTTGTCCTATGGAGTTCCACTGGCAGATCAGATAGGTCAGCCAGATTGTCCAAGATGCATTCCATTATTGGGCCGTCTGGACCAGATGTCTTGCTCTATTGGTCCTCATGTGGTCCCATCAGCCACTTTTCTGGATCAGTCTGCTTCAGATGGACTACCTAGATGCTCTGACTGTCGACCTTACCAATGTGGACACCATAGCATCCACCGTCCAAATATAGTGGTCTCTAAGGAGGAACTCCCAAATTTGGATGCTATTCTTGATCATGACAAGAATCTTGTGGATGTAGTGCTGGCTGTGGGTGTTCAACCCATGCCTTACTCTGATCTTTCACTCCTCATCAAACAATTTACCCAAGCTGCCCAGTCCAGAACTCAGGCAGGGTCTTCCTCTTCCATTCTAATAGATTTGGATATATCTACTCTGGAGAATGCTGGGATTCCTGAGCTATTTCAAATTTCTTTGGAGCTAGATCTACAGGACTTTTTCAGGAGCATCATCAGTGCTGCTTATCAGGATGCCAGGCATAATCCTGCCAGCAATACCATGCTGGTACCCAAGAAACTGATTACCACAGACTTCTCATTGAGGCTCTGTGATAATCAAGAAGAAGAAGAAGAAGATCTTGGACAGGATCAATTATTGCTGACACTGAGTCCTTGGCATTTATCTGTTCTTTAGTTATTGTTGGTGTAGGCATGTATTGACATACATATCTTTTATCAATCATCAGCCAGATAGTTTCATTATCAATAACAATCAGAAAATTGAAAATCATTTTATGATTTATACCTAGCAGAATTTGTAGTGCAGAAAAATGAAGTAAAACCTCTTTTCTATCATTTTTACTGAAGTCAGAAAATTTCAACTTGAAATACTTTTCAGTGCTGCCAGTCTATTGTACTGTGGTGTAATGATATACATTATTGATGAAAATCATTATCATTAAAATGATTGCAACTGGATCAGACTCTGAGGTTTGACCTAAAAAAATCAGTCATACTCAAAACAAGCCTAGTATAGCTTGAATTCAAAATTCAACTGATTCTCACAGCATATTATGATTTGCAGGGAAAGTGTTCTATCTCTTTATCAACCGTGGGAGTCAAGTGATCTTGTTAATTATCATAGCTTGTATGACTTGGCCTATACCATTTTTTTTTCAAGTTCATCCTCATTACAGTGCTTGAAGTTGGGAAATACCATGGTAGTGCAAATCCCTTTGAAATACAAAACTTCATCAGGAGCTATTTCAGCAGTCATCTCCTCAATTTTGGAAGCTAGAAATCTGATCATTATATGTGGTAGGTTTGTTACATACATATATATTGAAGAATCTGGCTTCAACTATAAGGAATGCAGGAGCAGGAGTATCAGTATCAGCAGGAATTCCTGATTTCCGCTCTTCACAAGGACTGTTCACTACTGGAGCACTGAGCAAGGATTTGCTGGATGCAAATGTTTGGAAGGTGCATTTTCTATGGTTCACTCATCATTATCATCAAATCATTGATTTCATGATATTTTTCTCAGACAACCACAAAGGCTTCATCTCTGTGCAAAACATTAGCACAAATGCATCAGAAATGTTCCCAAGCATCTCCCACTCCTTTTCATCTGGCTCTCAAAATGTTAGATGAAAAAGGTGGCCTACTCAGAGTCTACACACAAAACATAGACCTTCTGGAATCAAAGGCAGGCCTATCATTTGGAATACCTCAAATGCACAGTCTCCAAGAGATGCCTCGATGCATTCCTTTACATGGCACATTGGAGACATTGGCATGCATAAAATGCTGTTATCAGTCACCATTGCACTTGCATGTTTCAACTCTGGCCACTGGCTGCTTACCACTGTGCCCAGCCTGTGAGCAGATTGAACATGAGAGAAGAATGAGCCACAAACGTCCCCGTGCATCAGGAACATTAATTCCAACCATAGTCCTCTATGGTCAGACACATCCAGAAGGAGATAATCTGGCACAAGCTATCCTCAGTGATGCAGATGGTGACTATACAAAAGTAAAGCCTGATGTTTTACTAGTTGCTGGCACCAGCCTCACAATTCCAGGTGTCATTGCTGCAGTACACAAGTTTGCTCAAGCAGTTCATTCTCAGGAGTCTAGAGGTGGATACAGATCAATCTATCTGGATCAAAAACCACTTTCATCCAAATGGGATGATGTTTTTGATGCTTGGGTCTCAGGTGACTTACAGATTTTTGCTCAACATTTGATGAAATCCTTCAGTCATCAGTTTGACAAGTCCATAGATGATGCTATTCACTCCAAAGACTCCACAACTATATCTATCTTGGTACAAGATCTTCCATCTGAAGCTGCATCATTCTTAAAAGGCAAGAAACATGTTTTGCTAGATATAGAGCATCCATTTTACATACCTGAGATCTAGATCTTGTTTGTCATTCTTTCTCAGTCCTAGACAAATTTTCAAAGAATTTGAGATACTAGCTAGTACATGAATAAATAGGGACTCTTATATACAATTATGATAAATAGATGCTAACATCAGATTCATCTGCCTCCTCATCAGCTTCCACATCAGCTTCCTCTCCACCTTCATCATAATCAAACAATGAATCCATTTCAGAATTATTATCATCTGCAGCATCAACATCCATCTGGTCAAAAAGTGAATTTGATTCAGAGGCACTGTCATCACAGCTGGTGGTATTGGTGTCAGAAAGATATTTCAGATCTGCTTTGGATTTTGCATTGGATTTATTCTTGATATTTGTGACAGGATCTGTTGTGTGATGTGATGAAGATGAATTTTGATTAGGATCAGTTTTCTGATGGTGAAAGAATGAGTGAATTGTAAAGTTGAATTATGTGATCATACCTTGATGTGTCTGGTTGGTGGCTTTCTAGCTTTCTTTGACTTTGTGGAACGGCGGTCTGCTTGAGCCCTTCTTTGTTCTGGTTTATTTCTTCTGGAATCTCGACCTTGTAAGCTCATGATGGTAAGACGGAAATCTTGAGGTCTTTTGATGACAGCTGGCCTTTTGGTGGTCCTCTTTCTTCCTCCAATTTTTTGGATTCTATAGAAACATGGATTGGTCACTATTTTGATGCTGTCCTCTCCAGATGCCAGAGTCCAAGTAGAGCCAGGACTTTTTGCAGTTGGTTTGTTTGAATCTGGAAGACATTGAAGATTGGCAAATAATATATCCAGTCTGTTATGAAGATGCTGCAACTGGGGTTCTGGCAGTTCAGAGCACATTTGATGATAGTGTGCAATGTATCCTTCTGTCCAATAAATCTTCCACTTTGATGACTGGGGTGGGGTGGAATCTTTGTCAGGGAAAAATGTGGTCCTTCTCTGAACAAATGACAAATGAGGTCTTCCAGGTTTGTCTCCTTCAAGCCCAGCACTGCAGGCCTGGAATTTAATGGAAATAATCCATTCATTCACCCTATCCAAGGACCAGCAGGCCATGGCTTCCTGCAGATCATCACAGATCCTAGGATTCATGGTGATAGCATCCATAAATTCATTGGTTGTCTGTGCTCCACCTAGCTGCAACCAAAACTCCCTGGTAAATTGGATGAATAGCATGCCAACATCCAAATCTCCTGGATCCCAGATTGGATTATACACCCAAGGCCTCATTAGAAGTTGAGGGTTATCTTGAATCATCTGCACCACATCCTTCCAGCTGGGTTGTGGACCAATGGGCCAGTCTGGAGATATTGTTGTAGAATTTTGAAAAGCAAGAGATTTTGGACGGCTTTTGATATTGGCACCCATGATTTTATGGATCTGTGCATTGTCTTCTTTGATGATCTTTTCTTCCATGTCATAAAGAAAGAGCATGCCATCATGGTCACAAATCCTCTTAACATCTAGACTTTGGAGGGACTGCCTCAGATGAGCATCCATCACAATAGGAGTGGAGGTCAAAGACCTCAGAAGATGACATAGGATGCTGGTTTGGATGCCATAGTTGAGAGGTTTGTGTGCCTTCAGAGATTTCTGAGCATGTCTCAAGCCCTCCAGCCTGGCATCCATGAGGCCAAACCAGATGTTGGAAGGAATCCAAAGAATAGGTTTGGATTTCATAAAGGCTTCAGCCTGATCATTATCAGTTGTTTATGAGTGAGATGAAGAATGAAGTTGATAATCAAAGACCTACCTGCTCTTTTAAATGAGGAAGCACCTTTAAAGCAGCTTGTCCACTCATCCTATACTCATCTCTGCATCCATAAGCTCTTTTGGAAGCACCTCCACTGTAGATTTCATGCATCCATTGGCATTCTTTAAGGTATCCATCTGTAAGATGGTAAGCATCCCTATCAGAAATGCACCTGGGTTGGTTGTTGTTGGGTCTGATGGCTTCATAGCACAGCTGGTAAGCTGATCTGAAGCAGATTTGGCTGGATCTTGCATTGGCCAGCAGCATTTCTGCTTGAATTCCTCCATATCTTCCCAGAGTGTTGGTATGATGAGTGACACCTTTTCTGAAGCCTCCTTTCTGAAAAGAAGCCTTCAAAGCATCCAGCCTCCAAAGACCCACAAACTGACCAGTGGGATTGAAGCTGATTCCTACATCCAAGTATAGTTCTCCATGCTTTCTGTCCATCATATAATCCCAGTCCAAGTTTGTGAAGTTTTTCTTCAAAGCTTCATATGGAGTGTCATATCTGTCATCCTGGCCATCTTTGGTCCACAGTTTGATGCCTTTGCCTTCCAAAACAAAGAAAAAGGATCCATATGGAGCCAACATTGCTTGATCTTTGATTCTGGTCCTCATGCTTCTTTGGATCCTTTCAAATGTGGCTTTGGGGATAGGGATGGCCTTGGGTCTTTGACTTCCAAATTGGCCAAAGCCACCTTTTCTTGATTTATATCTGATCTCATGCACAGTGGTATCCACATAGGGCAGAGAAGAATTAGGAGCCTCCTGAGATATGGAAGGTAGGACCACCTCATTCCAGAATAAATCAATGACATCAAGAGGAATTCTGGTAGCCTTGAGAGAAGAGTTGGTGCGATTATGGATCATCCGGGGGAAGAATAGCAGAAGGTTGGAGGCATGATTTACTGTGCTCAGCATTCCAAATGGCACATGAGGTATGGAGCTCAAGGGAACAGACTTGGTCCACCACTCTTTTCTTTCAGTACCATCTGGACCCTGATCTTCAGCACTTTGAGGAATAAGGATGTCCACATAAATATGGTTGTGCTTGTGGATAGGAGCTTGATGATCAATGACTGGAGCCAAGTAGATTCCCAAGTTGAGGGCTGGGCAAAAGTCTGATGTGACCCAAATGTAACTGTCAATATCCACTGAGACAGTGATTTCATCAGGGACATCCATATCCAGCTCCAGGTCTAGTATGATCCTTTGGCCTCCAATGGGATGAGCTCCATAAACAAACAGAGTCTCATATACTTTTGTCTTCTCTGAAGCCAGCCTTTGAGCATCCATCAACATCTCTGATGCAGCCATGATCCTAACATCACTTGGAACCACTCTTCTCTCATCTGGAAACATAGAGCTTCTAGATAGACCATGACTTTCTGCTCTCCAGTGACCAACTTGCCAGCTGGGATCATATGTGTCAGGTACTCCAACTCTCATCATACAATCCAAGGTATCCACTGGAGGGCCCAACCAAAACATCTGAGAGAAGCTAGGCAGAATTCTGTAGCCATAATCTCTGAAGAGCATGGCAGATCCTAATGCACTAATCCATGCATTTCTTGATGAGGACCATATCTCTCCAGCATCCATGATAGGCCTCATGGACTCTAGAGTAGGTCCATCCCAATATTGATCAAATCTTGTATCAAATGGCTGCCATCTAGATGGCATGGTGGTAGTATCACGGAAGTGGATGCCAGTGGTTATGGAGTGAGAATCCAAGAGTTGCTTGAGATTTGGTGTCATCTGATTGCTTAGGACCAGATTTGTAATGGGATTGTTTTCTTCAGGATCAGGGTTCTCTGAAGTTGAATCATCTGATGAGATGGTTGCTGGAGCCTGAGTTTTAACCAGTTTGGGTCTACAGGCAGGGCAATTATATAGCATGGTGGCAAGTTGAGTGATGATGACCTGGTGAGTATGAGCCATTTGCTGGGGTTGCTTTAATCTGGCTTGCAAGACTTGCTGAGAGATATGATCTGCATGGTCCCAATTATCTGGTAGACTGGTTTGAAGATAAAGATAATAGCTCCACTGGCGTCTGCAGCTAAGTTTTACCATCTCCAAGATTCTGAGACGGATGGTGTGTCCACAGGGTATGGTTGGAAGCTGCAAACTTCCATCAAGATGATAGCTAAGTCCTTCCTCCAGAAAATGCTCCAGTATGGCACATGAGATTGCACCACAATCACAGTTTTGTGTCTGCTGCTGGTAAAATCTGGAGTCTTCATAAACATGAACAGCAGCAACATCTCCATGAGGCCAGCCATGCAGCAGGGCCAACTTTTTCCAATATGATGGACCATGCCATATCTCCCAGTTGCTGTGTGAGTTGATTGCAGATTGAGTCATGGAAGTGATGGAGTGTCCTAGGATGTGGGCAGTTTGGTGGCTATAGTCAAAGATAGCAACCCAGTGATGTTGGGACATGGTCAAGATAAAACCAACTTGAGTTGGAGCATGTTCTTGAGAAGGAGACAAGAAGTGTCTTTGCTGAAAAGTTTGGATCTCCTTCAAGTCTGGCATTCTCTCCACATTATTGACCAGCATAGGAGCCACAGCCACCATATCAGCATATCTTAGAGGACCTTGGCCATGCTTGGGAAACCACTTGGTCATAAGAAAGAAATTAAGAACTGCATTTGCAATAGACATTTGAGGATTTAATGTATGAAGCTGTTCCAGAGCAGGAAGCCATAGAGTGGGGCGTGCCAGGTTTAACATAGGATCAATATTTACTGTCTCATTTAGTTAGACAGATGTTTAGCTTGATATTTTCAATGTCATTCACCTGGTGATTCAACATTATTTTGGACCTCTGATATTCCTGCTGAATCATCAGCTTGAGAAGTTTGAATCCATGCAGGACCATATTCTTCTGCACTTCCAGGCTGATAATCATCAGCTGGATCATCATCATCAGACAGTGAATCTTCTGTCTCAGATAATAATCCATGGCTTTGAATATATTCCTCCAGAATATCTGATAAATCATCATGCTGACTAATTTCAGAATCAGAATCATCAATATCATCTAAATATCTCTGAGAAAATGACCTGATAGAATCTCCTTTATTACAGCCTCTATCAGATAACACTTCTGAGCTGTCCTCTGATGATAGCTGCAACTGAAGCCATGAGCTTTGAATAGCAGATGAACCTTGGCATAGGTCCTTTGAGCTTGATGCAGATGATTCCCTTGTTGTAGAGTTTACATCATCTTCTAATAATGATGTTGCTTGGATTTCATATATGCATGAAGTAGAAGCAGAAGTGGTAGGTCTTTTATTAGAGGTGTGTTGAAGATCAGAATCAGAGGATAGCTGCATGTCCAGCCATTTTGAATATGATGAGGTTTCAGACATGACAACTATCAAGATTGATGAACCAATTCTTAGCATATTAAATAAATCCCTACCTAGTGACAATTTAAGCTAGTCAGACACCTGATGTATGATGGAAGCAGATAGATTCAATTGGCAGTAAAGTGAGTTAGAATGTAGTTGATCTAGATATGACTTAGACAGAGTTTCATAAGCAGTTTGACTCTATTTGCATCTTCTGAAATAGTGCATGGTAGATGTTCTCACAGTCTAACCTTAAGCCTAGTGATTCAGAAGTTGTTTTAAAAATGTCAACACTGCCTAAAGGAATGACTCTAAAGAAATTCAATGAATTGCCTACTACAAAAGCAATTGGTGAGTCTATTTCTGTGCTTTGAATACTTTGATCTGAGTCAAAGAAAATCATTTAGTTTATTCTCTTGTATCAGATGAAGGAATGGAATCAAGAATTGAGTATAAAGTTGGACAGAGGTGTGTTTTATCTGGAAAACAGTCTGATGATCAGTCTTGCTGAATTGAATTCAGTGTATCAGTATATGCCCCTAAAAAAGGAAGAAGAGGAGTGGATGACAATGATTTATGGTATGGAATCATTGAATGTTTTCGTGTGGACAAGCGTCCAAAAGCTTTTTATGTGTGTTTTTCAAAATATAAATATCTTTTGATTTTATGCTTGATTTCTTATTCCTTTTGTCTTTTTAGCCTTTCTGGGTTAAAATTCGCTGGTATTGGTCTAAAGATATTCAAGAAAAGTCTTTTAAATCAGCTTCTCAATCTGATTCCAGATTCTTAGATATGGGTTCCAATGAGCTTCTGCAATCAGATCTTGTTCAATGGTTAGAAGCTTCAGTCTTGGCTGGTCAGAATCTGTTTTTTCTTTTCCATTCTTTAATCTTACATTTCTCCATCATAAGATACTGTCAAGGTGGTTAGGTTTGATGAGATGTTAGCATTTCAGAAGCCTTGGGCTCCTGATACTCTATACACGCGTTGGTATGCATCCTCCTTGTCTCCTAAACTCCAGGTCTGTCATTACACTCTAGTCCACTTTATATATATCAATCCCACTCATCTCTATCTGTTGGTTCTAGGATGATTCAATTAGCCTCTCATGCATCTCAATCTGCAACAAACCTTTTAGTCCTGACAAGGAGACTCAAAGATTTTGTTTGAATTGCAATAGATGGTATCATACAAGATGTCTTCAAGTCCTTTCCCCACCAGCTTCCATCAAATCCAGACTTCCATCTACTCAAGTCAATCCTGACTTCACCAATGAACTTTTCAAAGCCCTTCTTTGCTGTCCTATTGAAAGAGGAATCACAGCTGGTATACCTGGAAATGGATGGGCTATGTGTCAGATCAGAAAATGGTATGACCAATTGGTCATCAAAGGCCACTCTTTGCCTCATGACTGGGTTATGCATCTAGATCAGATTGATACTAGATGGATCATTCCTACAACAAAGTTGGCTACCACTATCTATTATCAATGTCCTACTTGTTCAACATTCTGGTTGTAAATAATAAAACATAGTAGAGCCTCCTCATGGTGTTGATAAAAATCTTTTGACTTGCCTGCACTTTCTGAAGAGCTTTTCATACTCACTAATCAGCCATCTGATAGACTATACTTTCAGCTTTCAGCATTGGAGTATGATTTTCAAAACCTTGCAGATTTTTTATAAAAGTCATGATGTTGTAGAATACCAACTAGATTTTTTTAGACTAAGATTTCATTTCCAAGAGTGTAAATAGAGCTTTGAATCCAATTTTAGGCTCATCAGAAAGCTTGGCTATTCCTTGCTGATTTTTCATCCAGTAGACATAGCGGACTATCACATCCATGTCAGTCTTGAGTTGCTTCTGCAGAAATATTAATATAACCAGACCAAGTATTATGCAATCATGACATACCTGGACATTCTTGGAGGCCATTAATTTCCCAATTTGCTGCTTGATGTTGCTTTGTAGCTCAGCTGATTGGGTCCACTCATGTCCAAGACATGAAAAGAATTTGAGAAACTATGATGATATCACTTTAGCATTGTCTGGAGATCTTCTCAATCAAAAACCCACCTTCTCATTCCACATCAAACTATTAGACCCAGATGGAGTCTGTGCTTTTTGGCAGGCTTTGGCCACTTTTGACATATTTGCAGATAGTGTCAAGGTAGTCATGGATTTGATGCTGGGACCAGGATGAGTTGTGGATGATTCATCTGAATTCACCATCTCTGTCTGAGTCTGAAATGTAGACTTTGGCTGTCTCAGTTATTGTTGATATCAAGCAGAAGAAAAACTCACTGAGTCAGACTTAGCAGAGTCTGGCTGGTCCTTGAATTTCCCTTTCCCTTTCCCTTTTCCTTTTCCTTTGCTTTTGGATTTGAGTGCATTGGGCACAAAGATGACTGAATCATAGACAAATCTATTATCAAGGCTTTTGGTGAAAATCAAAGTGCCTTTGGATGTTTTGCTGGTGATTGATGAAGGTTGAACTGATTCTTCCTGGATAGACAAAGATAGGGATGGAGATGGAATAGATGAGGATTCCCTATCCTCTGTCATCTGCAGATCATCTTCTGATAAAGGTGAAGAAACAGGTGGAGCAGATGTGGTTTCATCAAATTCTTCTAGACAGTTTAGACTGACTGTGGGTGAAGATAACATAATATCCTCTGATGCCTCTGAAGAGAGGTGCCTGTAATTAGATGTTGAGTTGTCTTGAAATGTGATGTCAGTGTCCATGGCTTGATCTACTATGTCTTCATCATACAATGAAGATTCTGACTCTTCATTAGCTACCATGCAGGTATCTAAAGAGTAATCCCAAGACTGAGTGCATTCAGAAAAAGATTGTGGCTCATCATTAAATCTGAAGCTGTTGGGTTGTGGTTTCATCACATGAGCTGATGTACCAAGAGGCTCTGCAAATTTTGATTGCATCTGCTCTTCTTGAGGTATTTCAGAAAGCTCTCTGGCAGACTAAAATCCCTCAATGAGTTTGAGTACATGTTCTAGATTTTTAACTTACTGTTGAGGGCAGCAATGATTTTTTGGTTTTTGAACTGGACTTTTTGGAGAATAGTTTGGATAGATCCAAAGCAGGTACATCATTTTCTGCAGATATTATATTTGAGAAGTTGGATGATATCTTTAAATCTGTCTGCTGAAATAAATAGATCAATGGTCAACAAGATGAGATGAATCACAACTCAAATATAACAAAATGAGCACCTTATTTATTGATGGTTGATCTGACTTGCTTGTTCTGCACATTTAGATTATTCTTGGAACTCTAATATATAGACTAATCAGAATTGCTCACCCCTTGTCCAAAGTTTGAATGTTTTGTGAAACTGAAGATGTGTTTGATTGAACAGTCTCTGATCTTGAAACTGTTTAGCTTTGAATTAAACACAGTAATGTTCACATCAGAAGATATCAGCTGACCTTCAACAACTTCAGGAATCTCTCTCTCTGAAATTGCATCAGAATGTTGAGACAAGAATGATGATCCAGCCAAATTTTTGCTACGGAGCTTCATAGGAGATCCAGGCAGTGAGTGAATTTCTATGACAGTGCTGTTGAGCACTCCTTTTGGACGGCCTCTTCCCTTTCTTATTGCCTTCTTATATGCACTGTCTTCAACAACATTTGCAGATGATCTAAATAATTGGAATGTCAAAATTAGCTTTTTTATTTGTACAGGTTGATGGTTTCAATAATGGCTCACTCCAGCACATCTAGCTCAGACTTATCCTAAAAAGATTTAATAAGTGGTTGCAGCATGAATGAAGAAAACAAATACACATACTGTTTGAATGTCCTGTATGGGTTGAATGATCATATTAATGATGCCTTTGCACCACATTTCAGAGCAAGGCCCAGAAGACTCTGTGTTGGGCTCCAGTGCAATCTCTGCTTGAATTGCTTCAAGCATGGCAGTTTGGTATTCTGCAGAATGCTCTGGAAGTCTTCCCCATAATCCAGGGATCTCTTGATTATTGGCCCAACTATGCCAGTCTTTCACAAGTCAATTAGTCTCTTCTTTGATGTATCAAAAAAATTAACTGCAGACTTACTGTATGTCTGAGGATCATCTAGGAATATAGTCATCATATAAGATTTATATTGAGGATTTATGGATCCACAATAATACATGTAGGCCAGAAAAGAGTTCAGGACAGGTGACATCCATTGTATGTTCCTTATTCCTGGCTGGTGAAACCTAAATTTATTCTGGACCTCCTGAATAAACTCCTCTCTTATTTTGCCTAGCACCAAGATTTCCCTTCCAAAGGCCTCATATTTGAGCTGTAAGATGTCTCCATGTCTATGACATAAAGGCTGTAGATGCTGCAGCAGTTCTTGTAGACAAATGATGATGTGGTTGAGAAATCTAAGACCATTCTTGTAATGAGCAGGAATCATTACAATGAGTTCATGTCTGTGAAACAGCTCATAGGTCCTAGTATCAGGTATAAATGTTCCAATGTGATATTTGAGAATATCAGAAAAGTTTAAATGAGCAGGACTTGAGTCATGCCACCACTTGTCAAAGTGTTGAAGATGGAAATGGTGATAGGCAGTCATTGAGTTATGGCAGAGAACAGAGAAATTACACAGATAAGCTGAACAATGATAGAATTTAGAATTTAGAATTTGTAATCTGCAGAATGGCTCAATATTACTTTATTTGGATGATTAATTAAATTATGAAACAAATACAAAAGCCAAAATATGATCTGCAATCACTTCAAATGCTTAATAAAAATAACCACTAGTTTGTTTTCATACTATTATATATAGCTGACTGATGATATAACATGGTTCTAATCAAATATCTGCAAACTCTGTAGTCAACTCCAAAATTCTGCTCCATTCCTGAATTCTAATATTACGGTCAGGCACTGTCAGATCAGTCCTGCTGTGACTAGATTTTCTGTGAGACTCTTCAGGCTCCACCATGATTGCACCAAGGTTAGGCAATGCATGAGCTAGAAATGCTGCCACAGTGAAAGAACTGTGAGCAGGTGAGAATCCAACATGTAGTGTGGTAATCAAGTTATTGGTGTCAGCAGATTCAATCTTGTGATCTCCTAAGCTGCAGCAAAACAGCAGGCCAAGTGTCTCCAGATAAGGACAGTAGTGGAGGACAAATGATATTCCCCATAGAGTGGCCCTTGGAGGTTCCTCCCAAAGTTGTCTTGTGCCCAACAAGAGACATTGAAGATAAGGTAAGCTGAGGGCCAAATTCAGCAAGGCATCATCATCAATCCTACAAGTTCCCAAATCCTCCAGCTCCAGAGCAGTCAAATAGACTAGTCTGTGCAAAGCAGCTAATCCATTCCTTGGGATCTGGATACTTTCTTCATCTAGCATAAAAAAATCCATGTCCCATGGCATCTGCAATCTGAAGGCTATCAGATTCTCCCAAGCCAGGAATTCATCATCATCATCATCATCATTAATTGATGCAAGTGATGTAAGAGCATTGAAGAAATGCAGAATGACATCTGCTGAGCAATATTCTTGGTGAATATTGATGCTGAGACCTTGGCAAGTGATATGATGATTGGATAAGAGGGACAGAACAGCTGGAAAACCAGTGTTGACAGAGATGGATTCTGTGTGTGGATCAGGTTCCATATGGATATTTAGAAGCTGGGTCTGAATATGGTGATCAGGAATTGTGTTGGTCTCCTTCATGATTGATGTTCCAGGAATGATGACAAGAGTTAGGCTGGTGAGCTGATGAAGACATGACAAAGATATCATGGCCATGGGTTGGGTGTAAGATAAAGTAAGGCGGTGCATAGAGGAGCAGCTGGCAAGAGAGTTCAAGATGATGGTTGTGTGAAATGAGTCAGAGATGTAGACCAAAGTATGCAGATGAGATAGCAAGTGTTGCACATCAGGTGATAAGAGCATGTGAGATGGCAATATAAGGGTTTGCAATCCTGGAAGCATAAGCTTGTCTAGGCATTGGATTAAGCAGTCTTTTCTGTTTTTTAACTCCAAATGATGAAGATTTGGCAAAAAGGAGCCAGCAGATCCAACCAGTGCATGCAAGGTCAACATGGTTTGAAAAACATGTTTATATTGAGACCTCAGTGCCTTTTTATCAGCACATATAGCTCTGACCCTCTGTGCATATGAATGAAATCTTCTGAAATCAGACTGCTTTGGAGTCCTGTGAAATCTCTACATCAAGCATGAGGCATAAATTTTTCATAGTCACACAAAATATATTAGATAACCCACCAACTTCCATGCTCCATTTGAATTTTGATGTCTTTCAACAAGATCATTTGGAAGGAGATGGATAAGAGGTTCTATAGAAGGTAGTTTCTTCCATAGAAGCTGCAGGACAGGCTCAGAGATGGTTGAAGATGTTGTAGCTAGTGCAGCAAAAGCACCCAGCCTGCCAGAATCTTCTTCAGAGATGAGGGAATAAAGCATCTGAAAGATAAGAAAAAGAACATCTTGCATATTAAAGATGGAATGCATTTTGAAGCTTGTCTTAATATGATAGACAAAGTCTTATGTGAATAAAAAAATTAAAGAATGCCTGTAAGATTACATCATACTCTAGATTATCTAACAACAATATTTCATTGATTAAAATAACCTATACTCAAAGTCAATCAAGTGTTTTATATCAAAAAGATCACTCTAATATTGGCATGCTGATTGGTCAAACTGAAAAATAAACAGTACAGTTAATACTATTAATGCTGATTTGGCTAAATGTTGCTTGTGTTAATATTCAGTTATGGATCATCTCAAGCTGAGTAATGTATGATTTATTTACTTGTGTCTACATAACACACTCTCATTGATTATTTAAATAAGCTATCAGATCTTATTAGCTAGATGCATATCATAGTAAGAAGTTGACTTGAACTCATAGATCTCAGATATCTTTAATTATCTAAATGATCTTGTGTTCATGTTTGAGATCATGGAAGATGATTGACCAAGTCTTGAAGCTCCAGAAATCTTTTGTGAAGACTCAGACAATATGCATGTAGTTGACTTGAATGTAAGAATTTTGGACATCCAACTAAACTTCTTCTTCTTAGTATTGAGGTCACAGAAGAAATTAACTAAGTTTTGAAGCTGCAGCATTTGTTTGTGAAAAGATAGCTAAAATCTATATAGTAGTGAGAACTGACTCTAGCTCAAAGAGTCCAGACCTTAGCAAACATCTAAATAAACTTTTCCTACCAATTCAAAGGTCACAAAGAATGAAAGACTAAATTTTGAAGCTTCAGAAATTTTTACTGAGGAGATAGCTAAGACCCATATAATGGTGAAAGATTGACTTTAGCTCAATGAGTCCAGACCTCAGTCAACATACAAATCAACTTGTTCCCATCATTTTCAAGGTCATACAAGAAGATTGACCAAGTTTTGAAGCTCCTTGAATTTTTTGTAAAGAAATGGCCAAGACACATATAGTGGTAATAGACTGACTTTAGCTGGCAGAATCCAGACCTGAGCTGACATACAAATAAACTTGTTTCTACCATCTTCAAGGTCACACAAGAAGATTGACCAAGTTTTGAAGCTCCAGGAATTTTTTGTAAAGAGATAGCCAAGATCCATATAGTACTGAGGACTGACTTTACCTACAAGAGTCTAGACCTCAGCAAACATACAAATACACTTGTTCCTAACATTTTCAAGGTCACAGAAAAACATTACCCATGTTTTGAAGCTCCAGCAATTTTTTGTGAAGAGTTAGCCAAGATCTATATAGTAGTGAGAGACTGACTTTAGCTTAAGAGTCTAGGCCTCAGCAAACATTCAAACAAACTTGTCCATACAATTTTCAAGGTCACACAAGAAGATTGACCAAGTTTTGAAACTCCAGCAATTTGTTGTAACAAGATGGCCAAGATCTATATAGTAGTAAAAGACTGACTTTGGCTCAAGAGTTCAGATCTCAGCAAATATAGACATAACTTGTTCCTACCATTTTCAAGGTTGCACAAGAAGATTGATCAAGTTTTGAAGCTTCTTCAATTGTTTGTGAAGTGTTAGCCAAGATCCACATAGTAGTCAAAGACTGACTGTAAGTTAAAAAGCCCCAAATCAGCAAACATACAAATACATGTGTTTCTACCATAATTACAGATCATATAGGAGGATTAACTCAGTTTTGAAGCCCCAGTAAATTTTTGTGAAAAGATAGTCAAGCCACACACAGTGGTGAGAGACTGACTTTAGCTTTAGAGTCCAGACCTCAGCAAACATCCAAATACACTTGTTCCCACTATTCTTAAGGACATGAAAAAAAGATTCACCAAGTTTTGAAGTTGCAGCATTTTTTTGTGATGAGATATCTAAGACTTACACAGTGGTGAGAGACTGTATTTAGCTCAAGAGTTCAGACCTCAGTAAACATTTAAATACACTTGTTCCTACCATTTTGAAGGTCATACAACTAGATTGACCAAGTTTTGAAGCCCCAGCAATTTTTTGTGAAGAGATAGCCAAGACTCACAAGGTGGTGAGGGACTGACTTAAGCTCAAAAGCCTACACCTCAGAAAACATACAAATAAACTTGTTCCCACCATTTTCAAGGTGACAAAAGAAGATTGACCAACTTTTGAAGCACCAGCAATTTTTTGTGAAGAGATAGCCAAGACTCACATGGTGATGAGGGACTGACTTAAGCTCAAAAGTCCATATCTCAGCAAATATACACATAAACTTGTTTATATAATTTTCAAGGTCACACAAGCAGATTGACCAAGTTTTGAAGCCCCAGCAATTTTTTGTGAAGAGATGGCCAAGATCCATATGGTAGTAAGGAGTGACTTTATCTAAAAGAGTCAAGACCTCAGTAAATATACAAATATACTGGTTTCTACAATTTTACAAGTCAAAGAAGAAGAAAACCTAAGTTTTGAAGCTCCAGCAATTTGTTGTAAGGAGATAGTCTTGATGTATGCAGTACTTAGGGGTTGACTTTTGCTCAAGAGTCCCAAACATCATTAACAATGCAACTAAACTTGTTCCCACCATTTTCAAGGTCATGCAAGAAGATACATCAAGTTTTGAAGCTTCAGGAATTTTTTGTAAAGAGATAGCTAAGATCCATATAGTACTGAGGACTGACTTTACCTACAAGAGTCTAGACCTCAGCAAACATACAAATACACTTGTTTCCACCATTTTCAAGGTCACAGAAAAAAATTACCCATGTTTTGAAGCTCCAGCAATTTTTTGTGAAGAGTTAGCCAAGATCCATATAGTACTGAGGACTGACTTTAGCTCAAAAGTCCACACCTCAGCAAATATATAAATATACCTGTTTTTACCATTTTCAAGGTCACAAAAGGAGATTTACCAAGTTTTGAAGCCCTAGCACTTTTTTTGAAGAGATAGCTAGGACTGGCATAGTGTTAAGGGACTGACTTTGGCTCAAACATCTCAAACCCCAGCAAATATCCAAATAAACTTGTTCCTACTATTCTTGAGGCCATGAAAGAACATTTATCAAGTTTTGAAGTTGCAGCATTTTTTTGTGATGATATATCCAAGACTTATATGGTGGTGAGGGACTAACTTTAGCTCAAAAGTCTAGATGTCAGCAAACATACAAATAAACTTATTCATACCATTTTCAATATCACAATAGAAGACTGGCTAAGTTTTGAAGCTGCAGCAATTTTGTGTGAAGAGATACCCAAGACTCACATAGTAGTAAGAGACTGACTTTAGGTTCAAGATCCCACACCTAAGCAAACATCCAAATTAATATGTTCCTAGCATTTTCAAGGTCACACAAGAACATTGACCAAGTTTTGAAGCCTTAGTAATTTTTTGTGAGGAGATAGCCAAGACTCACATGATAGTGAGAGCCTCACTTTAGCTCAAAAGCCCACACCTCAGCAAACATACAAATACAGTTGTTCTGACCATTTTTGAGGTCACACAAGAAGATTTCTTGAGTATTAAAGCTCCAGCAATTTTTGTAAGGAGATAGTTAAGACTCAGATGGTGGTGAGAGACTGACTTAAGCTCAAAAGTCCACACCTCAATAAACATCCAAATAAACTTATTCCTACCATTTTGACAGTCACAAAAAAAGACTGACCAAGTTTTGAAGCCCCAGCAATTTTTTGTGAAGAGATAGCCAGGACTCACATGGTGGTGAGGGACTGACTTTAGCTTAAGAGTCCAGACCTCAGCAAACATCCAAATAAACTTGTTTCCACCATTTTTCAGGTCATATAAGAACATTGACCAAGTATTAAAGCACCAGCAATTTTTTGTGAAGGTTTAGTCAAGACTCACATGGTGGTGAGGGACTGACTTTAGCTCAAAAGTCTAGATCTCAGCAAACATACAAATAAACTTGTTTATACCATTTTCCAGGTCACACAAGAACATTCACCAAGTACTGAAGCTCTAGCAATTTTTTATGAAGATATAGCTAAGACCTATATAGTAGTGAGAGGCTGCCTTTAGCTCAAAAGTCCAGACTTCAGCAAACATCCAACTAAACTTGTTCCCATCATTTTCAAGGTCACACAAGAATATTCACCAAGTTTTAACATTGCAGTATTTTTTTGTGATGAGATATCCTATATATACATGATAGTCAGAGGTGAAACTTTAATCCAAAGATCCTAGTCATCATTTATCATCCAACTAACTTTCTCACCATTGTTTTACAGGTTGCAGAAGATGATTGGCTCAGTTTTAATGCTTCAATAATTTTTTATAAAGAGATGGACTACATATACATGGTAGTCAGTGACTGGTCAAAAATTGCACACATCAGCAAACATCTAAATTAACTTATTCCCCACATTTTCAAGGTTGTCAATGATGATTGAAATATCTCAAACATCATCAAGCATCCAGCTAACTCTAACCCCCCTCATCTTGGAGGTCATAGAAGAACATTGACCAAGTTTTGAAACCTCAGCAATTTTTTGAATAGAGATGGACTATATACATATGGTAGTCTGTGACTGGCCTATAATCAAGGCTTACACACATCAGCAAACAGCCAGATAAACTTCTTCCCAACATTGTAAAGGTCACAGAAGATGATTGACCAAGTCTTGAATGTCCAGGAATTTTTTATGAAGAGTTGGATTAGATGTAGATGTCAGTCAGGAGTTGACTTAAATGCAAAGGTGCTACATATCATCAAACATGAAACATCCAACTAAACTTCTTTCCCACTATTTTAAAGGTTATGAAAGAAGATTAGCTAAGTTTTGAAGTCTCAACAATTTTTTAAAAAGAGTTAGACTAGATATATGGTATTCAGTGGTTGACTTCAACCCAAATATTTCAGAGATCATTGACCATACAACTAAACTTGTTCCCACCATTTTAAAGGTTGCAAAAGATGATGAGCCAAGTTTTAAAGCTTCAATAATTTGTATAGGTAGACTGTGTGCATATAGTAGTCAGGATTGACTTGATTCAAATGTCTTGGACAGGATCAAATATCTAAGCAAGCTTCTCTCTACTATTTGAAAGATCACAGAAGATGATTCACTAAGTTTTGAAGCCTCAGGAATTTTTTACACTATGTGGATATGATAGTGAGATGTTGATCTCAATTCTGATGTCTCACACAAGGTTAAACATCTAAGTAAACTTGGTCCTTTCATTTCAAAGAGCAAAGAAGATGATCAACCAGGTCTTGAAGGCTCAGTAATTTTTTATACTGAGATACACTTTATGCATATGGTAGTCAGGGGTGACCTGAAACAAAATAGATCAGACATGATCCAAGTAAACTTTTTCTCACTATTTCAGAGGTCACAGAAGATGGTTCACCAAGTTTTGAAGACTCAGCAATTTTTATGCCAAAAAAAACTATATAAATATGGTGGTCAGGGGTTGACCTGAATTTTAAGATCTTACACAAGGTCAAACCCTGGATAAAACTTCTTCCCACTATTATAAAAGTAACAGAAGATGATCCACCAAACTTTGAAGCCTCAGCAATTTTTTACATAGAGATAGACTATATGCATATGGTAGTGGGAGTGGACCTGAATGCAAATGTCTCACCCAAAGTAAAATCTTCAAGCAAACTTCTCCTTACCATTTTCAAGGTCACAGAAGCTGATTCAGAAAGTTTTAAAGGTCCAGCAATTTTTTAGACTGAGATAGATATATGCATATGGTAGTCAGGGGTTGACCTCAAATCAAATATCTCAGATATGATCAAATCTTGGAATAAACTTCTTGCTACCATTGTAAAGGTCACAGAAGATGATTCACCAAGTTTTGAAGCCTCAGCAATTTTTTACACTGAGGAAGACTCATGCATATGGCAGTCAGAGGTGTCATGAAATCAAATGTCTCAAACATCATTGACTAACCTATTGAACTTGTTCCCACCATTCTAAAGGTCATACAAGATGAATGACTAAGTTTTGAAGCTTCAGGAATTTTTTATGATGAGATAGACCAGATGCATGTGATGGTCTGTGACTGGTCTATGATCAAAGGTCCATACATAAGTAAACATTCAAATAAACTTCTTCCTCCCATTTTAAAGGTCATAGAAGAAGGTTAACCAAGTCTTGAAGCCTCAGCAATTTTTCACAAGGAGTTAGACTAAATGCATATGGTAGTCAGTGACCAGTGTGTGGTCAAAGATTCCACACCTCAACAAACATCCAAACAAACTTCTTCCTATCATTTTAAGGGTCACAGAAGAAGATTAACCAAGCTTTGAAGTCTCAGCAATTTTTTACACTGAGATACACTATGTGGATGTGGTGGTGAGAGGTTGATCTCAATTATGATATCTCACACAGGGTCCAACCTGCAAGCAAACTTCTCTCTATTATTTTCAAGGTCACAGAAAATGATTCACCAAGTCTTGAAGGCTCAGCAATTTTTCAGACTGAGATAGACTGTATGCATATGGCAGTCAGAGGTGTCATAAAATCAAATGTCTCAAGCATGATCAAATATCCAAGCAAACTTCTCCCTACCATTTTAAAGGTCACAGAAAATGATTCACCAAGTTTTAAAGCTTGAGCAATTTTTTACACTGAGGTAGACCAGGTGCATATGGTAGTCAGAGGTGACATAAAATTAAATGTCTCAAACATGATCAAACATCTAAGCAAGCTTCCCCCTACTATTTCAAACATCACAGAAGATGATCTACCAAGTTTTAAAGCCTCAGAAATTTTTTATACTGAGATATACTATAACCATATGGTAGTCAGAGGTGGGCTGAAATAAAATGCATTAGACATAGACAGTCATCCAACCAAACTGCTTCCTACCATTTTCAAGGTCACAGAAGATGATCTACCAAGTCTTGAAGGCTCAGCAATTTTTCAGACTGAGATAGACTTCATGCATATGATAGTCAGGGGTTGACCTGAATTCAAGTGTCTTATAGATGGTTAAACATCTAAGCAACTGTCTCTCCAACATTTTGAAGGTCACAGAAGAAGATTAACCAAGTTTTGAAGCTTCAGCAATTTTTTGTGAGGAAATAGCCTAGATGCATATGGTAGTCAGGGGTTGACTTGGATGCAAAGTTCTATATATCATCAAACATGCAACTAAACTTCTTCCCTCCATTTTAAAGGTCACAGAAGAAGATTAGCCAAGTCTTGAAGCCTCAGCAATTTTTTATAAAGAGTTTGACTAAATGCATGTGGTAGTCAGCAACTAGTCCATGATCAATGTTTGATACATCAGCAAACATCCAAATAAACTTGTCCCCCCCATTTTAAATGTCACAGAAGATGATTGACCAAGTCTTGGAGCTCCAGCAATTTTTTGTGGAAAGTTAAGCTAGACTCATGGCAGTCAGGGGTTGACTTGAATGCAAAGATTCCAAACATCATAAAACATGCAACTAAACTTCTTCCCCCCATTTTAAAGGTCACAGAAGAAGATTAGCCAAGTCTTGAAGCCTCAGCAATTTTTTATAAAGAGTTTGACTAAATGCATGTGGTAGTCAGCAACTAGTCCATGATCAATGTTTGATACATCAGCAAACATCCAAATAAACTTGTCCCCCCCATTTTAAATGTCACAGAAGATGATTGACCAAGTCTTGGAGCTCCAGCAATTTTTTGTGAAGAGTTAAGCCAGACACATGGCAGTCAGGGGTTAACTTGAATGCAAAGGTTCCAAACATCATAAAACATGCAACTAAACTTCTCCCCCCCATTTTAAAGGTCATAGAAGAAGATTGACCAAGTCTTGAAGCCTTAGCAATTTTTCCCAAGGTGTTGAACTAAATGCATGTGGTAGTCAGTGACTGGTGTTGGGTCAGAGGTCCTACACATCAGCAAACATCCAAATAAACTTCTTCCCATCATTTTCAAGGTCACAAAAGATGATTGACCAAGTTTTGAACCACATGGAATTTTTTACAAGAAGCTAGATCTAGTGTATCTAGTAGCTGGACTCTTGGTGGGCTGAGCCAGTACCAGGCATCACCAACCATTGATATGAGCTGCTCCCCACCATTTGTAGAGTCACAGAACATGATTGAACAAGTTTCAAAGCATTAGGAATTTTTTACAGAGTGATAGACTATGTGCATATGGCAGTCAGATATTGACTTAAAACCAGAGGTTCATACCATCACCAATGATCTACCAAAGCTTGTCCCCACCATTTTAAAGGTCACAGAAGATGATGGACCAAGTTTTGAAGGCCCAGGAATTTTTTGTGATGATGTAGCCCTTCTGGTCCTCCTCCATCAGGAGACATAATATGAAAATCTTGGAAATGAGTTCCAGATGATGTATTTACATCAACATAGTATATATATAGATAAGAATATGAGATACCAGTGCATTTGGATAGAGTTATGCTGACTAATTATGGGAATTGAGTAGGATGACTTTGGAAAGAGTAAAATGATCATAACTCATGTTCCTGACCACCAAATTCCTTAAAAATAGGTGCAATGGAATCCCAGAGATGCATTGCACCCAATGGGACATCAACAATAAGAAGAAAATATGTTGAGTTATATATAATATATAGCCATAGAGTGTATAGAAAGTTATTAAACCACTCAAGTCTAAAATTAAAACTGGAGTATATGAACTAAGCCAATCTGCTTATTAATTAAATGCACCCAGATAGCAGAGATTTGACAGCTTTCCTAACACCTTTAGGATTGTTACAATTAACTACCTTACCAATGTGATATACAAATGCTCCTGCAGAATTTCAGAGGTGCGCTAGCTTTGTCCTGCAGGATGAGATTCCACATGTAGCCAATGTATTTATAGATGATCTTCCAGTTAAAGGTGTCATATCCCATACATTCGCGCTTCTCATCCGAAGTTCCAGATGTCAGATCCGATCAGATCCGATCCACAGATCCGTACTGGATCCGTTACGATAAGCTTCTTCATTCATATCCTGTTCATATAACGTTAAACACTGCTTATTTCCTCCATTTAGTATATCCTCCTTTCCGGTTTATTGGTTATGCTTTCTTCCGGCTATGTTCTACTGATCCGTTTCACTTGTGATTAATTCCCGGTTATGTTTACTGATCCGCTTCACTTGTGATTACCTTCCGGCTTATGATTGACTTCTAATAAGTGTTGCTTATACTTTGCGATACTTTGTGCATAGCCTCTCGCGTAGTTCTATCGTATATAAACTCTTGTATATGTTCTTAGCACCACAGTTCAAATATCATCTTAGATTGTCCTCATTCCGTTATCCGGACTCGAGTCTTAACAACTCTTGTCACCCTCCGAGACTTAAGGATTGTATCCGATAGTCTATACGCATCCGCCTCTATCTATGGATAGTCTATACTCTGCTAGTTTCTAGTCCTAGACTTGTCTAGACTAGTCCTTATACTCTCGTCTGATATCCGGACGCCATCCAGATACGTATACGATACTATTCCTTATCTTCGGATAGGAATACGATACTAATCCTTACCTTCGGATATCATACGATAGTCGTCCGGACCTTCGGATATGCTACAATAGCCATCCGGATCTTCGGATACGATACTTATAGTATTCTGAAATACGGGGCTATACTCGGGAAAGGGGCACAGCGTACGAGCTGAGGCCGAAGCCCTTTGGATCCATTACCTTTGAGCACGACCTTAACAAAAGGACCAAAAACTATCTATCCTGACAATGAAGGAAATCCTGAGGTCTTAGAAGAATATCCAAGGATTAGAAGATTTATTTGAGAGCATCCAAATGATGTTCACCGAATAATGCGTCAAATAAAAGATGTTAGTGCAACATGTTCTGCTACCAAAATTCAAATATGCCTCCCTGATGTGCTTATAGTTGGACAATGATGCACACCAGAAGGAAGATTACCCGATACTGAGAAAGTGTCCAAAATTATGAATTGGCCTATCCCTTCAGCAGTCAAATAAGCATGAGGATTTAAGGGACTTTGTGGGACAGTTTGTATTTGGATACTTGGATTTTCCAAACTAGCAAAGCCAATTACTCAGCTTTGGAAGAAAGATGCCCCTTTTGTTTGGGGAGAAAAACAAAATTATGCATTCAGAAGTTTGAAAGAGCATATATGCTCAGCACTAGCAATGCAAAGCATTGACTACTCTTCTTCAAATCCAGTGTACCTTTCAGTGGATTCCAGCTTCATAGCTGTAACAATCATCCTTTCACACATTGATGATGACGAAAAAAGATGCTCAGCACAATATGGTTCTCTACCCATGGGAGAAGCAGAATCACATTATTCCCAGCCTAAGCTAGAACTCTATGGTCTTTTCCATGCATTACAATATTACAGACTTCACATTATTGGAGTAAAAAACCTTCACATTGAAGTTGATGCAAATATATTAAAGGCATGCTTAATAAGCCTGACCTTCAGCTAAATGCAACCATTAACAGATGAATTCAAGGAATCCTTCTTTTTGATTTCACACTTCACCATGTTCCTGCTACTAGTTTTAAAGGCCCAGATGGCTTATCCAGACACCCTCTTGCCTCAGATGAAGAAATATTTCCTGAAGATGACTCTTGGTTAGATGAAATTGCCCTATTTTTATCCATTGGGACATCTATAAAATTCCCTTACATTTCTGCCCAGTTACCATCCACACTCTTGTCAGCTGCTGATCAAGAGCAGACCCTGACAGACATCTACAAATTCCTTACCACATTAGAAGCTCCAAGCTTTGAAAGTACCACAAAGCATAGAAAATTTGTGAAGCATACAACCAGGTTTTTTGTACAGAAAAGGAAAATGTATAAACATCTTGTTAAGGTCGTGCTCAAAGGTAACGGATCCAAAGGGCTTCGGCCTCAGCTCGTACGCTGTGCCCCTTTCCCGAGTATAGCCCCGTATTTCAGAAAGCTATAACTATCGTATCCGAAGATCCGGATGGCTGTGGTAGCGTATCCGAAAGTCCGGACGACTATCGTATGATATCCGGATGTAGAGGAGAGTAACGTATTCTTATCCGAAGACAAGGAATAGTATCGTAGGATATCCGAAGGTAAGGATTGGTATCGTATTCCTATCCAAAGATAAGGAATAGTAACGTATACGGATCCGGATGGCGTCCGGATATCAGACGAGAGTATAAGGACTAGTCTAGACAAGTCTAGGACTAGAAACTAGCAGAGTATAGACTATCCGTAGATAGAGGCGGATGCGTATAGACTATCGGATACAATCCTTAAGTCTCGGAGGGTGACAAGAGTTGTTGAGACTCGAGTCCGGATAACGGAATGAGGACAATCTAAGATGATATTCGAACTGAGGTGCTAAGAACATATACAAGAGTTTATATACGATAGAACTACGCGAGAGGCTATGCACAAAGTATCGTGAAGTATAAGCAACGCTTATTAGAAGTCAATCATAAGCCGGAAGGTAATCACAAGTGAAGCGGATCAGTAAACATAACCGGGAATTAATCACAAGTGAAACGGATCAGTAGAACATAGCCGGAAGAAAGCATAACCGATGAACCGGAAAGGAGGATATACTAAATGGAGGAAATAAGCAGTGTTTAACGTTATATGAACAGGATATGAATGAAGAAGCTTATCGTAACGGATCCGGTACGGATCTGTGGATCGGATCTGATCGGATCTGACATCCGGAACTTCGGATGAGAAGCGCGAATGTATGGGATATGACACATCTACTTGATAGACCACCCTTGCTTGTAATTTTGAACCAGAAAAGTGAATTTCTATACTCATAGGAGCACACAAAGATTCAGGCCACAAAGAAGTACAGTCTACCTTTCAAACAATATGTTGCCAATTTTTCTGGCCTCACATGTATACTGACATTAAATATCACATGCAGTCCTGTCATGAGTGCCAGATCTGAACCATAAAGAAAATGCATATACCCATTACTATTTCTACACCAGCTACAATTTTCACCAAGATCTACATTGACATACTCAAGATGCCAGCCAGGAATAGTTTGAAGCATCTAGTGTTAGCGCGAGATGATCTTTCACGTTATGTATGTAGAAGGTAGAGCATTATGATCAGCCTCAGCTAAAGCTATGGCCAAGTTCTTCTGGGAAGACTTGTATTGCCAATATGGTGCCATAGGACAGATTGTTACTGATAATGGCTCCAAAGTTAAAGGAGAATTTCAAAAGTTACTTCAGCAAGTGGATAATCCACAATCTCAGCCTACAATTCACAAGCAAATGGGGTAGTTGAATGTGGATATTTCAATATCAGAGAAGCAATAGTTAAAAGTTGTGGAAAGCATATATCACGTTGGCTTGAGAAAGTTCCTCAGGCACTTTTTGCCGAAAACATCACCACAAGCTGTGTAACTGGATTTTCCCCATTTTACCTCCTTTACAAAGTACATCCCATTTTACCCTTCAATCTCAGTGAAGCAACATTCCTTGTTGATGGATTTCATGAGAATATGAATCCCATTAATTTCCTCATGTTATGAATTCACCAAATTGAAAGAAGACCTGAAGACTTAAGACAAGCAGCAAAGACCTTAAAGAAGGCAAGATTTAAGTCCAAGCTTGAGTTTGAGCAGAAGTATCACCTTAGGATGTATAAGAAATTATTTAATCCTGGTGATCTCATCTTAGTCCGTAATACCCAGATTGAAAAAGAATTGAATCGCAAAACAAACCATGATACTTAGAACCCTTTGTCATTGAGAGACAAACCAAAGGAGGATCTCACATATTAAAAGAAATGAATGGGACTCTGTCTAGACATGATGTAGCTGCCTTTAGACTAATTCCATATATAAGCCACAGTGATCCTGCCTCGCAAGAAATTTCTGATACCCTATTGACACTCAATGCTCTGAGGAAAATTTGTCACCATCTGACACTATAAATAGACTTGCATTCCAAAAAAAAACATATTATAATTACTAGTTTCTCATTTATACTAATATACCAATGAGACTTTTGTACACCAGCCAGAATTCTTTCCCTCCCTCGCAAGCTCGGGGGGTCCCAGAAGTCTGGCTAGTGTACAAAAGTCTCATTGGTAAGTCACTTAGTTAGTTATTCCTTCACAAAGTGGGAGTCCTGGAAGCCCATTGTATATAATAAGAAGGTGAAATTCACTGGTTTTATGCACAGGAATAGTGGGAGTCCTGGAAGCCCACTTTGTGTATATGAGAAGGTAAGACCTATGTGAGTTTTTATGCCCACAGACAGCGGGAGTCCTAGAAGCCCATTTCCATATATGGGAAGGTAAGGCTTATGTAATTTTTTATGCACCCCTACACAGTGGGAGTCCTGGAAGCCCACCTTTTGTCATGAGAAGATGAAAAAATTCTGGAAGCCCATTTTTCATAATGAGAAGGCAAGACTTGGGTGTTTTTTATGCCCCTACACGGCAGGAGTCCTGGAAGCCCACTTTCTGTATATGAGAAAGTGAAAATCGCGTGTTTAGTCCCACACACAGTGGGAGTCCTGGAAGCCCATTTCTGTATAATGAGAGTGTAAAAAAGCATTTTTTTTACCCTCATACACAGTGGGAGTCCTGGAAGCCCACTTCTGTATATGAGAGGTGAGACATGGCGATTTTTTCATGCCCTTACCCAGTGGGAGTCCTGGAAGCCCACTTTCTGTATTATGAGAGTGTAAAAAAGCATTTTTTTACCCTCATACACAGTGGGAGTCCTGGAAGCCCACTTCTGTATATGAGAAGGTGAAATCTGAATTTGTATGCCCATACACAGTGGGAGTCCTGGAGGCCCACATTCTGTATTAGGAGATGGTGAAAAACGCTGTCTTTGCCCCCATGCACAGTGGGAGTCCTGGAAGGCCACTTTCTGTATGATGAGAAGGTGAAAAACGCTTTCTTTGCCCCCATGCACAGTGGGAGTCCTGGAAGCCCATTTTTGTATTATGAGAAGGTGAGACATGGCGATTTTTTCATGCTCTTACACAGTGGTAGTCCTGGAAGCCCACTTTCTATATGAGAAAGTGAGACATAGCGATTTTTTCATGCCCCTACACAGTGGGAGTCCTGGAAGCCCACTTTCTGTATTATGAGAAGGTGAAAAATGCTTTCTTTGCCCCCCATGCACAGTGGGAGTCCTAGAAGTCCATTTCTGTATTATGAGAGTGAAAAGGCATTTTTTACTCTCATACACAGTGGGATTCCTGGAAGCCCACTTCTGTATATGAGAAGGTGAAATCTGAATTTGTATGCCCATACACAGTGGGAGTCCTGGAAGCCCACTTCTGTATATGAGAAAGTGAGACATGGTGAATTTTATATGCTCCTACACAGTGGGAGTCCTGGAGGCCCACATTCTGTATTAGGAGATGGTGAGATACAGCAATTTTTTTGACCATGCACAGTGGGAGTCCTGGAAGCCCACCTTGTAAAATGTAATGGTACAGGCAAAAAGTGGACCCTAGCGGACCCTAGGAAGGCTCATAACCGCTTAGAACGATCACGTAGAACCACTGCTATATATCGCAGCCACTTAGAATTGCCATGTAGAACTACTGCTATATACATATCAAATATCGACGCTACGACACAGAACTACCGTACATCACACATATCACCGCCGCACATAGAACCGGGAAGGGAGGATGTAAAGACAGGAACGGACGATTTGAGGAAAAGAGGGGGGACGGGGGACTGAGAGGACTGGGAAATGTGGGAGAGGGGACCAGGAAACATGGGAGAGGGAATGGGGGGATCTTTGTGATGGGACCAGGAAATGCAGGAGAGGGGATGCATGAGGGGCGGGGGACATTCGAGGGCTGTGGGAATAAAAAGAAGGGGGGGACGGGGGGACGTTCGAGGGCTGTGGGAATAAAAAGAAGGGGGGACGGGGGGACGGGGGGACGTTCGAGGGCTGTGGGAATAAAAAGAAGGGGGGACGGCGGGGACGTGGGAGAGGGGACGGGGGGACGTTCGAGGGCTGTGGGAATAAAAAGAAGAGGGGACGACGGCCGTGAGAAAGGGGACGACGGCCGTGAGAAAGGGGACGACGGCCGTGAGAAAGGGGACGACGGCCGTGAGAAAGGGGACGACGGCCGTGAGAAAGGGGACGACGGCCGTGAGAAAGGGGACGACGGCCGTGAGAAAGGGGACGACGGCCGTGAGAAAGGGGACGACGGCCGTGAGAAAGGGGACGACGGCCGTGAGAAAGGGGACGGGGGACGATGACGAGATGAAAATTCATGCCCGAAGCGTCCCCCGAGGGGGACGCTACCATAAAAGGAAATAAGGGGACGGGGACGGCCGAAGGCCTTCTGCTTGGAAAGCAGATAGATAGGATGACTTTGGAAAGAGTAAAATGATCATAACTCATGTTCCTGACCACCAAATTCCTTAAAAATAGGTGCAATGGAATCCCAGAGATGCATTGCACCCAATGGGACATCAACAATAAAAAGAAAATATGTTGAGCTACACATAATATACAGCCATAGAGTGTATAGACCTCGTAATAAACGACTCTCATCATGGGTAAATGTGGACCATGATGTGTTGGTTGATGTCCTTGGAGACCGCGTTGCTCTCTATGGTGCAGCTATCATTAATGATGATTACAAAATCTGGTCACTTCATGTATGGAATTGGCATGAGGGTCAGCAAGCTCATGTAGGTATCTACTTTCGCGCATCATTCACAAGGTTTTTGTCTGACCTTTTAAAAGAGTATATGCGCCGTCGGCGAAGGCCAAGGCTTTATCAAAATGCGATTTCTTGTTAAGGAGAAGGTTTTAGCTCTCACAGAATGCAGCGGTATAGAGCTCTATGACATTGAAGACCTGTCAAAGGCACCGCAGCTTCAGGCAAGATTTATGTTGCCCATCGATTCAATCGACTTCAAATTTCAATATCCTTCAGTTTTCCATGATGCTTTGGGTTGTGCACATCTTTTGGCACCAGACGAACGTTGGATCTGGGCAATCAACCCTGCAGATCGCATTATATGCGTAACAGGGTACTCCAATTGGATGTTTGTCATTGCCGCTCGCCTGTTTTCATGGATATCCCTCCGAGTTGGTTTAATGTGATCTCTGAAGAAGATGAATTCACCGTTCCATGGTTATCATGGGGTCCACGTAACAGTCGCTGCTTCCGACTCCCACCCGAAAGCATATGTGAAGTGGGAGGATCTCATGTTATATGTGTTGTTCAGAAGGATTATGGATCCGAGGTGCGTATGATAGATTTCAATCCATCTGCCGTGGCGCGTGGCATTGGCAAGGTAGTTCGGGAACACACGACTTTCTCCTGGCACAACAAAAATCTTGAGCAGTACCTGCCCGTAACGACCTATCTCCCTTATGCAGAGGTAGTCAATGACCGCACTCTTGATACTTTCGATGTCAAGCTAGACGAAGAGAAGGTAGTGATGTTCTTAGATGTGAGTGTGTTTTTGCCTGTCGAAGCAATGAAGTTGAACATCTCTACCATCTTTTTCAATAGGATGAGATAGTGGAGATCATCGGCTTGTAGCCCGTATCTCACAAAAGTAGTGAATTTGGATGGTTATACGTCACGATGGTAGGGGAACTTTGAGAGAACTGTATGTTTGCGAGAAGTTCTGCATAATTATGATTAAAATTGTATCCAACCGGGAAGAAACCAAGGGTAGTGGTAAACGACAGTAGTTCCTACTGCCATATGCGATGCAGATAATCAGGAAAATATCAACAAAAGATGGGAGGACAGGCCCTGTGACTCATATCGTCTGGCATGTATGAAAAGAACAGAATGACTCATTTGAGTCTACACATGTTGCTGCATAATCGTCTGTAAGTTACCGAAGGACACGTCAGTTGAGATATCCTCTTCCCAACCAACCGTGACTTCCTCGATCTGATTGCTGTTACTCAACACCTTCCACACAATCCATTTGAGCCCGATGTCGCCCAATCCATAGATAACATCATTCGTCGTCTGGTCGAACCTGGCCTCTATATATTCCTTCATTTTATCTCTGAGCCTCCTGGCCGCCGTGGGACTCCCTCGCTCTGACCAGCGTTTCACCTCGACAACGAGGACAAGGTTGGAGCGGGGTTTGTTGTTCCTGCGATTGCGATGAAAGACTACCCAATCAGGTGTGCCACCATCTGGGATCTGGGGGGCCACGATGTACTGGCGTCGTGGGGTGAACCAATGTGTCAGGATGACACTGTATGCTGAGTACAGCGCAGCCTCGTTGGCTTTCCGGCCGAGTTGGTCGACTTCATGAGTCTCATCTTTGTAAATTGAGGAAATGACATTGCAAGTAGTGTATAGAGTCGTGGTGACAAAATGATTCTTGATGTCAAGGGCATCAAGGTCAGCAACATAGGGATCGAGGGGAAGGAAGGCTTACAGAGAGGGACGAGGGCTCGCACTAAGCGTTTGGATATGGAAGATCTGTCACTCGTCAACAAGACTGTATTGTACGGTAAGGGCGGGTATCAGGGAACAAGTGTGCAGAAGAAAACGCACAGTGAACGGAGGTCCACGCTGTGTTCGGAAATGTAGCTGATCTCGTTGTAAGGTTAAAGCCTTGACAAGTTAGCTAAAGAAAGGCTTACAGAGAGGTGGAGATGGGAGATTGCACTAGGTGTTCTGAAACGTAGGGACTGTGACGAGGGAAATGCAAATCAATCATCTGATGCATCAGCGACATACCGAATTTTCACTAGCACTTGCTTCGCTGGATGTGCGGGTTTCGGGAGAAGGATTAACTGGTAATATGCCATTTACAAGCCATCAAACCGGAAGCCTCGATGCAATATTTGCTGCGGCTGTCACAGTGATGGCCTCAAGCGCTACTAGAGCATTAGATGGGCGCTACTGAACTGCGGGAAACGCCAGGAAGTCGAAGAAACGGCTATCTCCATCCGTCTAACATTTATCTGGGATAGACGATGGATTTCACTGTGCTGATCGTGTGTGTACGCAAGACTTCAAGTTGCCAGTGGCAAGTCATGATCAGTGATCACTGTTATGGTGCCGGTAGTGCTTACCAGCAAAGTTCGATATTCGGATATTTGCATTGGTACAAAGTAGAAATTACAAAATCAAAGAAGATGATCGCCGAAAAAGGCAAGTGTGTTCAAAATCAAGGGACGATGCTAGTCAATAATTTTATTGAAGTTGTCCATTCGTCGCTTGCCACTAGCGACAACGAACGGCTTGTCGTCGTCGCCGTCGTTAAACTAACTTGTTGTCCATCCCGGAGCTGGTCTTCGCAGCGTGCATGCCACAGACGCACGTACATCACGACTAGTGTAACGTTCATCCTACAAGGGTCAGGAACAGTTCAACGTTCTTCATCTTTGTCGACACTATGGCAGACCTGTCACCTGGCTTGGGCATGATAAGCACGCGCACGTCACGGTCCTCAATGTCAAGCAGTATCAATCCCCTTCCACTCATGCGTCGCACATCTGATAGTAGTACACCGTCAACGCCATCCACATCGTCAAGCATTCCGTCTTTTCGTGCTATCCGTAATCTCCTCCTCCCTTTTGGAAACAACAAGCCAGCGTCTCCAACTCAGCCCCCATCACAAACAAAACACCCATTTCACTTTGCCTCTCTCCGTCGCTCTAGTGATCACAAGCCTTCCTTTTCTTCTGTCCGCGACCATCAACGTGATCAGGATAATCCCCCTGTCATATCTATATCACGTCTTGATGCTGAAGAATTTGGTGCGCACAAGAGGAGCTATGATCTTGTCCGCGTTGCTTCAGCCTCCGACAGTCTCCTTCCTTCGCTCTCTACTGTCTCCCAGTCCCTTGATGACGAGATGTATGGTTCGTAGTTTGACTATCTTTGTTAAGTGTTATTATGACATATTCATTACTAGTCCCCGTCCACCCATGCCCCGCTGACCTTAGCACTATTCTCGAAGCTGAAAACTCGGGTATCTCGAAATATATCCCTTCCGCAAGTCCTTCCCCATCTCCCTCCCCTACTTCGCCACACACTTTCTTCCCATCCAAGGTCACATTCTCCCCCCCACCAACTCAGGGTACCTTTCCCATTCCAAAAGACCGCTCTGCCTCTCGAACTTCTTGTGATCCCTCCCCAACCACCTCCAATCTCGATCTATCCTTCTCAAAATTATCTGCTGAACTCCACGACGCTCTATCTCCCACTACTGCCGACGGTTGGTCCAGTGTTGTCGTGGTCGGAGACGCAGACATAGCGCCGCCACCATCAGGAATAAATCATGGGTTTGACAGTAGTAGGGATGTGACTTCGTGTCTCCCTCAGATCTCAGATCCAGACCCAGATGCAACCTTTGACTTCAGTGCGCTCGATCCCGACCTTGCCGAGTTACTCAGTCCTCATCGCGCGCCCAGAAAGGACATGGGAGAATCTATCACCGATAAATTGGTACCAGACGGGTTCAGTATTGCGCCATACCAAGTTGCAGCTTCAATTCCTCAAACACCTGGCCCTCGAGTAAACTCCACGCCTTTACCTGAACTATCTACTACGCCTTTGTCACCGGGGTGCTCTTCCGTCGAACCGCTATCACGAGAGCCAACAACACCTCTATCCCCGAGCATACGACCATCAACAGTCCCCCAGCTGGATGCACGATCCCTGGTGTCGCTGGGCTCCAGACCGTCACGAGGAGTAGTACACTCTCCAGAACCTATGCAGCTCCCGATTTCCCGTCCTTCTTTAAACATGCGTCGGCCACCGTCGCATTTGCCAAGGCTCGTGCGGAGCGTCACTTCCGCCTCTCCTTCTATCGCTGCGAGCACGCCGGGCACATCTGTAGAAACAGCCGCAAGAATGCAGAGGTATCAGCCTCCGTCTCCTTTATCGGCTGGGCAGGTCACAACGGATACAGTGATGCGATCCTCATCGGACACTACGGGTTTGAGGGTATCTTCCGATTCGTGTGTCCCTCGCCCATCAGTAGATATCAGCTTCATGCCTCGCTCCTCTTCAGACACCGGCACGAGAAATGCTCGCGTTGGATCAGCCGAGGTGAGTTTTACATGTTCGCGTTAGTTCACCTACTTACAGCACGATTTATAGCAGAATCAGCACCCAAAGCTGCAGGGACACATAACCTCGTGCACAAACGTCAACATTGTGCCCACCAGGGGGGCATCGCCTGCGGTGCCCTGTATCACTACAACTCTTGCACCTACTTCTACCGCACCCTCCACTCTTAGTGGGTCTCCCTCAACCACGCTCACCACCTCACCCTCTGCTACTACTACCAGCGCAAACCCAAGGACTCCCACGTCTAGCCCTCCCCCAACCACAAGCACCCCTCACGACCCAGTCCACCTCCGTCGCCGTCATCATCCCCACCTGTTTATGAGTCGGAAAAGAAGTTTAAGCGTTGACGAGCCCTCATCATTATCTGCTCGTGTTGAGAAACTGGGATCAAGCGCGAGAAATCGCCCCAATGGTGCAGGGAGGTTTGGGCTCGGTGTAAAGAACGGAGTTGGAGAGAGAGCAGGCAGAGTCAAGCCCATTGCTGGAGAAAACAGGCTTGTGTCCTCCCCGCTCACCCGCGGCACGCATACACCAGGACCTCCAACCATGGAATGGCTTGGTCCTAGGACTGTCAAAGCATTCGCTGCCGCTGGATTGTTCGACGGGGAACGAGAGGAGGCTGGTGCGATGTTCGAGCGAGACAGGGCAGGGTCTGTTAGAGTCAATCGATTTGAGCAGGATCGAGAAGGCGCAAGTTCAGTGCTGAGTCGGTTTAACCGTGACCGTGAAGGCGCTACTTCGGTGATGAGCCGGTTGGATCGTGATCGTGAAACATCTCTTGGCCGTTATGATAGGGATCGTGACTATTCGACTATCAACCGCTATGCTTCCTTACGGGACCATGCTCCATCGCGTGCGGCATTTTCAGAAGCTGCGAGCACGTCTTCGTTTGGCACGAGGAGCGCGTGTGCGACAGGGAACGCTGGTGCAGGATGGAGTCCCGGTCCGACATTCTCGAGTGCCGCGAGGACTGCGTTCTCGGGGAGCACAGCACCTACGAGCGTAAGCAGTGGTGTGGGATCGGGGATCAGTGCTGGAACTGGGGCTGGAGTTGGGAATGCAATGGGAGCTAACGTCCGGACGCTTCAAGAAAAACATTGTCTCGAAACCTCCGCACTCTTGAATGCCCTTGCGGACTCCCAGGAGGCGTGCAGGAGACTGAGAGAGGAGAATGGGATGCTGAGGGAAAGATTGAGGGTGTTAGAATCCACGGCAAATCAGGATAGAGGCGAAGTAGGCTTGGGCAGAGGCGTAGGACTTGGCGTACTTAGCCGGGACGAGGATGATGGGTGCAATAAAACACATCGCTGTGATCAAGACTTAGAGTCCTTGCCGCGAAAACACCTTGCTTCTCTCCGCATCTCTCCAACCCATCAATCCCGAACGCTCACGCCTGTCCCTCGTAGGCCTCATCTCGAACGATCGCACTCGCATCTCCTGTCACATGGCAGGCACCATACTGTATCTGCTAAGTCGTCTTTTGTGGACCTGGATGCGGTCATAACCAGTGTATGGGTACTATACTTTGCTCTCTTCTGGGTTGAACGGCATACGTGAACGTGCATATAGTCTATGTTCACTTCACCCCTCTCTCGCTTTCATCTTTCATCTTGGATCGTGCTGACGATCATTCATTTCACGCTATCCTCTTGTTCTCCTCCATGGAACCATTCGACACGCAACGTTCTCACTCTTCTTTGGTCACACCCAACTTGCGATCATGCTTGGATTGCGATCATATCCAACTTGCGATCAACGTTTGAACTACTGATTGATTAACAGCACTCGCAGACACAGAGTACGGCCAATCTTGTGAGTGTTTTAACATTTGTTTTTCTTTTCCTGGCATGTTTTTTTGTTCTTGACGTCGGTTTGGATGGCGTATTTAAGCGGCCATGCAGGGATGGCATTATTTCACTATGCTTCGTGCCTCATTCTCTTTTGTTCGGGGCATGTCTGTCTCCTTGTTCTGCCTGAGGCACGTACATGAATATATGGGCTATTCTCTTTTGCTTATACTTTGTGCCTCATTTTCTCTTCTGTTATTCCACGCCTCTGGTCTGTTTGTTATATGTGCCATCCCATGTTCCTTCTGCCATACTCCGCTCCTCGTTCTCTTCTTCGTTCGAATGGCGCTGATGATTCATCATTTCATACTACCATCCGTGTTCTCTTCCGTGGAACTGTAATGTTCTTATGAACTTCTTCAATCACACCCGACTTGCAATCACTATTTGATTGCCAGCACTCGACACACGGGCCCAAGTCCACGTCCCACGCGCACTCCATGTCTCCCCACTCACCTTTTGTGACGTTTGGGTCACATACGCCAACTATGCCTTCTAGTGATGGGGGGTGAGTGTTTTTTTTTCGTTTTTCGTTTTTCGTTTTGCTTGTTGGCTTGTTTTCATTTTTGCGTTTCGATGGCTTGGGCTTTCTTTGTGCACTCAGAATGTCTCTTTTGGCTTCGTGATCAATTCTGCTCGTTTTGTATCGGTTTCTCCATTGCTCTATGAAGCGTGCATCGAGCTATGGAAGCATGCGGACCATCGTCTGTGTCCGAACACGTGCTGCCCATGCAGTTGGTGGGACTTTATGGACGGAGCTCTTGACGCCTTGATGTCAAGAGGTCTTTCTTTATCAGTTATCGTATTGAAGAACGAGGAATGTTCTCTCGTTATCGATATTGATTATCAGTCATTTCATATTTTGGCGCGGGCCGTTGGTATCATTTAGCATAGCATATTTATGCTAGAATGCAGGCAAGCTGGTACATATTCGGAAATTTTGCTCAAAAAATCAATCTTAGCTCTTTGTCCGCGCTGGAACCAAAGGCATGCATTCTCACTACGTACTGGAAAACTGAGAACAGGGTAGCGCATAGGTGAATGTCAGTCCCGAAGGCGAGGGACCGCTGGCGCACGTTTGACAATGAAACCTATCCGTCGACTCCAATGGGTAACACCATGATAAAGATTCTCAAAGGGACCTTCGTCCTGGGATATGACACGAGAGCGTAATTTCCAAGTTCTAAGTTGCTGTCGAATGGATTCAAATCGCTCAACTACCACCTCCATTGTAGGTCTCTTGCGTGGATCATCGTTAACCATATCGTCCACGAGTGCTTTCAAGAATTCGAACCCCTTTTTCGACTTGATTATAGTCATAAGCAATAGACATAGGGTAACGGGGTAACTGTCTACTTACGTCCAAAAACTGTTCTCTGACAATGCTAGACTGCATTGATCACTCACAGTAGTAACGGGGCAAAGAACTGCGGCGTCGTTTTCATCAGAAAGTCGCTGCTCCAGTGTCATGAACAGTGAAGTACATGGGGATACGACTTCCCCCTGCTTGGGCTGAAAGAGTATGGCTATAATACTCGTTAACATCTGTCAGATGTTATTTGCAAAGACGTTACTAACGATGTGACTTTTCACTGCAATCCAGCAATTCTCGGACAGAGATCTCGAATGTGCGGAGGACTTCTCCATGACCGAGCATGGGACCCAGTTCAAATGAGGCATACACGCTGACCTGGACTTTAGAAGATGGATCGCACGACCTAGAGTCCTTCTCAATACGTGCAGGAAAGATGAGATTAGGAACAACATACAGAAGTATGGGCTCGGTCCATTTAACGACAGCCTGATCTACGTGTAAAGGTTTGTTGCTCGTCTGGCATTCAGCACCGTCGGTCTTTATCACCACATGGAAGCCAGCGAGGATACGTCGGAGACCAAGAGTGAGATCAGTTGCGTGAATGGCTTGAGGGAAATCGTTAATACGAGCAGAGCGGAGGTAAATATCACATACCGGTAATGACGACTTGTTGGTGTATCTCATTCGGGTCCTGGGTGTGTTCTGGGTAGCTTGACTCCTCACTAAACAATACGCACATTGTCAGGCAGTTAGATGAACAGTGCTTCATATACTTACTTGTCCTTTTTTTGCCTGAAAACACGAGATTAAGTCCATACATGTGCTATACAACACAACGACTTACGATCGGAGACGTTTTGAACTCTTCGTCTTGTTGTCGTTATCATTGCCTGACAACTCACGCTTACGTTTTCTGCCTTTCAAGGGCTCGGTATTGGGAGCGGTTTTCTCTACCGGAGAAGTTTTACACAACGACGCTGAAGAAAAGTCTGAATCAGAGTCTGATTCGGATGAGCTCGAAGACTCGAAAGTGATATGTCGAGGCGGGGGTCATATGTCTAAGAGACGGATCCAAAGTAACACTTGATAGTAAGATGGTGTGGTCATAGAAGATATCTGATCATGAAAGCGTCACAATCAAAATCAAGGAATCCGAACGGCTGAACTCACTGGCAATAACATGAGGCGAGAAGCGGTCAACACTAATTCATAAGCGTTAACAACTTTCATGTTCCATCAAAGTTGAGACATACATCTGATAGACTGTATGCGAATCGATGTTAGAAATGCAGAGTGCAACAACAGCACAAATTCACGTACATAGGTTGGTCGGATTGACCTGCGCTGCAGTTCCGTCCCATCCACTCAACACATGTCCGATAATCCATACTAAAGAGTGATCACTATCCAGATCAAACCACTGTCATTTTACGAACTTTTTTCACTGGCATCCTCAGAAGCCTGTAGCTCATCCATGAAGAATCGCAAGATACCGAACGGATCAGGTTCCGTAGAGTTGATATAAGAGTAGTAGTTGTCACTGCAAAGAATGATCAAGATGGGTCATGAGAGCACCGAAACCAGCTCAGACATACGTATACTCTTCAAGGAGAAAAATCAGAGACATGCATGATATCTGGTTCAAGAAACCTCACAAAGGTTGGTATCAAGGGAGATGATCTTGAGGCCGTCCGGGCGTGTCATGGCATATGGAGCGTAGTGGGCTGAAGCATATGCGACCGCCACCTCAGAAACCCAGCCTTCGTACTCCCACATGGAAGAAATGTGTTCATACAGCCTAAGAGCGGTCGTCATCTGATACACTTACAGCACTTTCTAACTCACCAGTTGAATTGCGCTCTGAGAGCACCACCCATCGTGTATGGGATCATTTGGAATTGCATGTAGGTATCGTGGTTTCCAATCGTCGCGTACACAGGCGTGGGGCCAACATATCTCTTCAACAAGTCATAAAACACAACCAGTGGCCGTTGTCATAAAAGCACGGGACTGTATGAGGAATGGTGTATCTGAAATGAAGATGGTGTAGCAAACAACGGACGCGCAGCGCTACTATAAATCACTGCTTTAACGCTGACAGAAGGCGATGGGAGTTCCACCCACCTGTTTCTCCCTGGCGTGATGGGGTTTTCGGTGCCGGAGGGTTGGTCTGGGTCAGACTCGTCGTGGTCTCCGCCTTGCGTAGAACTGGGACCCTTTTTGTCTCGCGCGTCACTGTGTGATATAGAAGGTCCTGACAAATTTTCGGATGATGATTTGGAGTGATTGCGAGGCCTGCCTTCCTTGCTGGCGACAGGAGTGGATCTCATCTGATCTACGATGACTCTGGTCTTGGAGGCCTTGCGCGACTGAATATCAGACAAGAACTGCAGGAGGCACGTCGATGACAGCCGCGAGGAAGGTCGAGAAGAATCTAGACGGGTACGAGATGGTGAGCGGTGTAATTGAGGTGTAGAACCCTTGATCGTCCTTTTTCAGGCCTGGAGGAAGGTACTGGTAGTTACCGTTAATAGCTGGAAACACAAAGTTGATTGGGATGAGAGACGAGCTGCAGTTGAGCTAGAATCTGGTGAGGGGATACCGAAAATTTGGACTGTGGGCCTGATTTGGGGGGTGAAAGCCCTGGCGGACCCATTGAGAGCCTTAGGCGGAGAAAGACCACGAGCATTTAACACTGGGGAGGGCTGATGTACCTCAACATCAGAAAATGTACACCTTTGTGTAGGCATAGAAGGGAGCACATCAGAATCAGTAGATGGCTCCGAATCATATTCCAGCGAAGAGAGCGGAGACTGGGGACAGCCACCTGAGAAGGAATATAGATGATTTGCAAAAAAGTGTAATTCATTGGAGTTACCTTCAGTGCCATTTGCGCTGGAGCAGGCTGTTGAACATTGGAATCAAAGACGGGAACCTTTTGATGAAAGGTTATAAGATAGCGAAGGGTTACATCAACAAGAAATTACCATCGGCTCGGACGCTGGCTCCCACTTGGAGGCAGGTTTTAGAATCGAATAAAAAATCTAAATGCAAGATGAAATAACGAGAGGAGTGTAAAGCGACCGAAATTTACCTTTTCCTTGGAAGCATCCGCTGGCAAAGTACTCAAGGGTGCCGTCCACTCTGTGACTTTCTTATCATAACCTCCACTAAAGATGCGCGTGCCATTCATGGAGAAAGCTGCGCAAACGACAGAAGAAGTGTGCTGGAAGATGGTAATAGTTGTTTATCAGAGAGTTACCAAGAATTGTCGCTAGAGGCAGAAACTGCATGCATGCGAGAATTCCCTTATGCTGGGATCACGATCATCTCCTCCTGAAAGAAGGCACGTTCTATTGGGGGACCAGGCGAGTGATCGAAAGTGTAAGTAAGGTAAAACGACAATGCTCAGAATATTTGGCATTAGTAAGCTACCATCTGTGGCACTCATAGTGTTCACACGATACAGTATTCTCCCGTCACTTGCGTCAGTGAAACCTCGAACGCACCGTACAATACACAGGACATTTGTAAAAAAAATTGTCATTGACCAATGGTTTCTAACACATGTACTACTGTATATAATAGAATCTTGAGAGCATCAGAGCATGTGTTGTAGAGTGATGAAGGAATCAAAAATATGGCCTTTA
>JABBWL010000252.1:0-95073 GCA_016758765.1 Suillus cothurnatus | reverse complement strand
GACCACATACCGAGCTTTCATGAGGGGTTGCTTCGGAAGTCTCTGGCGGAGGATCTGGCCTATGGTCTTCACTCATAACGAGTGGTCAATTACTATGAGCGATGTGGGGGTGCAATAAATAGACGGGATAAGAGAGAGGACCTCTGGCACGAGTCAAATACCAAGCTCCGAAGTATGCCTAACACGTTCACTTGATTCTTGAACCGTTCTCTCTCGGCAGCCGCCGTTGTCCCTCAAACGACTTCCATGACTTTCAAAGCTGTGCAGTCGCTCACCACCACATACAGTAGACATGCTCATAATGCATACTATCGGGACTGCCAATAGTTTATGCATTATGAGAGATAGTATCATGAGTTTCAAAGTTTGGCGCATACGCCGCAAACGACGCGATGAATGCAAATAATTGAAACTCCGACGGCACGGCGTGCCAGCCGTGACGGGCCGCCGTAGTGTTGCCGCGGCTCCGGCTTATTGCCAGTTTTAGCCGTGGCTAGAGTCCATCGTGCTAAAAAGTACTTACTACCATCCCCAACTATTACAGGTGATAACATTTGCGCCAGCCTCGGGCATCCGTTAAGGATGTCACATATGGTAGGAGCCAATGCCTAAGGTATATACTGTAAGATTTTGATGGTCTTCTCCCAGGCCAGGATAAATGAAATATAGTGCTGGCATTCCGTTAATAGTGCGAAATCGCGCTCAGCTTCGCAATGATGTTTCATATATGCGCCAATGGATGGATGTAGCCTAGTCCGAAATTTTAATTCCGTTTCGAACGCGGGTTAGAATGGCAAGTCGCTGCGGGGCGCCCACAGACATTTGAATCATCCAGATTCATGTATCTATTTGATCGGGTAAGTGTTCTTGGATCTGCTTTGGCCATTGGTCGTTACATATCTAGCGCTGTGGATGAAAAGCAGATGGCCTCTTTCACACTACGGAGATCACTGAAGGTCTAGGGGGTCTTGGTGATGCTAATGGTGGTGTAAGAGGGTCAAACAAGCATCATTACGCAACCCCTTTACTTCTTGCGTTGAACCCAAACGCGTCAATCTGAGATGTCATGATTACGAACCTTCGAAGAACCCACTCGAGGCCCTGTCACCCTCCATTGGTAGATAGGCCAAATCTCACTCCAGCAACCATTATAAGAGTCGAGTGTGCCTCACGGGCCACCAGGACAGTATCCCATGTCGTCTCCATTTGATATGGAGTCCCTGTTTCCCGCTCGGTTTCAAGCATGGCTGAAGAAGTGGGGGTGGAAGCTACGCTTGTTACTTGCTAACCTTGGGCTTGGTTGGAATCTGGTCCAACAGGAGAACGTCAAAACAACACACGGAAAGAATACCAAAAATGAGTTAGTTTTTTATGCATTCATATCTCACGCAATGTTTACTCTATCGTACCATGACGGATGATTAGCCTGCTCGACCTTACTGAGCAAATAAGCAAGGAATCATCCCGATACCCTGTCGCTCAAGGCAGCTTTGGGGATGTCTGGAAGTGCATACGCAAGCACCCTCGAATCACGGTAGAGGCGAGTAGCTCTTTTAAGTTTGCGACCGTCAATAACTGGCTGACGTTCTGTCTACCAGCGTGTTGCAGTAAAGTGTTTGCGACTTGAGATTCCGAACGATAATTGCAAGACAAAATTACTGAGGTTCGGGTGGTTTTGCACACGGGTACCACGTGTTTATTTGCTAATGTACTCCAACACCTCAGAGGCTAGAACATGACTTGCAGCGAAACATTCAGCTGAAACACGCCCATCTGTTACCTTTACTGGGAATAGCTCAAGGGTTTGGTCCGCTTCCTGCTATCGTCTCCCCATGGATGCACAAAGGCTCACTCACCATGCTTCTGGAACGTGATTTCCAGCAACTTACTCTCACTCGAATGCTCCAAATTGTGAGTGTTTCTTTTGTGGTATGGCTCGCACCTTAAAATTTACTGTTACAGCTCAAAGATGTCGCTTCAGCTCTTCAGTACTGTATGCGACAAACGTCAGTATTCCGCGCAAAGCTAACATGAATATCAGTGCACTCTAGCAACATAGTACACGGTGATCTCACCGGCGTGAGTAACACAGATACGTTTTTCATCAAAGCAGTTATTGACGCGACTCAGAACAACATTCTTATCGATGAGAACGGCAACACCCTTGTGGCTGACCATGGAATTCTCATTTTGTGCGCCGAGCTCCATGGCACCTCGTATATCAGAAGCAATGTTCGATGGGCTGCACCTGAAAACTTTCAAGTGCCAGAAGATGACGAGTCAATAAGCTCCCCCCAATTGGCATCAGACATATATTCTTTCGGGTGCATCATGTTGCAGGTTTGTGGGCAGACCTTGACACCATGCAATATGATTATTATTCTCCTTGCAGGTCTTTACAGGAAAAAGTTCCGTATTCCGAATTTCGAAGTGACCATCAAGTTACCGTGCAGATACTCAGAAGGTCGGAAGCCTGCTCGACCAGTGACTCCGCCCATTGCGGATGCTCTATGGGATTTCATGCAGAAGTGCTGGCTTGATAAACCGGAACACAGGCCTTCGGCCAGGGAAGCCCTGATATTTATACAGGAACAGCTGAAACTACCAGAAGAAAGCCCCTGAATATCCCGTGTGACTATAGCGGTTCTATGTGTTCTATTCTCCGTCTTGCGCTCTGTACGATGTAATGTTTGTTTGCGATATTTCACGCCTCAATATCTCTATTAAAAACTGACTTCTGCTACTAGCTCCTAGATTGGGATTTTCATGTCAACATGTCCACAATTTTTACTAGATAGGCTTGAATGCAGAGTACCCACCATGGGTGACACACTAGTGTTTAGTCCTACCAGTGTACATAGTCATAGTGCTACTGTCACTACAGTATTATTGCTCGAAGCAGGATAGGTTTCCAATTTCAGCGCTGTTTCAATTTCCCTTCACAAACTGCAACAATCAATTTCGTAGTAAGCTGGATGGCAAATACGACTGTTGTAGCTGCTACTGCGGTATGTTGGCCACTGTCAGATGTCGTAGTTGCCCTCAGTTACTAGATCTCTTCAGCTTCGCCAATTTGCGTTTTTTGATGTTCATCTTGTGAAGGACGCCCACGACCTTGCTAGCTCACCCGAGATCTTCAAGAACGCTTCAGAAATCTCAACTGTCGTCTCCTCCAGTGCTGGGCTGCTCGCTGCGGACATTCACGGCAGTGTACACATTCTCAACAAGGACTTTGTATCGACAACGAGTTGGGTCGCACATGTGGGAGGACGAGTAATACACATGGCAGAGAGGAAGGGTGTGTTGGTGACAATTGGGGAGGAAGATGCAGTACGGGGCAGTTTGCTGAAGATTTGGGATCTCGAGAAGATGGACAAGAGAAACCAAGCTCCAGTGTTGTTGAGATCTTCCAAGATCCAGCCTAGCAATAAACCTCATCCTGTGAGTGGCTCACTACGTTCTGCTTTCGTTTGCTGAGCTTGTAATTTAGGTCTCTTGCTTTGCACTTTCTTCTGCGCTATCTTTCCTTGCCATTGGCTTGGCCGACGGGACAGTGCTACTTTACAGGCACTTGGACCAGTCACTGTCTCCCGCAGCGTCCCTGACTGCACTCCCTAAGACACGCACCATCCATGAATCATCCCCTGAACCTATCACTGGTCTCGGTTTCCGAGAACTTGCAAGTCCCAATAATGCCGATGCTAAGGATAACAATTTGCATCTTTTCATTGTGACTACGAACTCGGTATACTTGTACCATGTGTCCGGAAAAGGGAGTGGAGGATCTAGCGTGTTGCTAGATGATATCGGATGTGGACTGGGGTGTGCGGTAATGGATTGGCGCGCCGAGAAGATAGTGCTTGCGAGAGACGAGGCAGTATATGCGTATGGTTTACAGGGGAGGGAGCCGCCATATGCTTATGAAGGTGGGTGGATCGGTACGAATCTAATCACTGGAAGGTGATTTTGCGTCTTTGACAGGCTACAAGTCGTCGATCCATACCCACCTTAACTATGTGATAGTTGTTTCGCCACCCACAACAGTTGCAACGACGCGAAAGCTTGCGGCACAAGCGGCAGGTGGAGACGGTGATGCGTCGAGGGTGACTGTGTTTGACATGGAGAATAAGGTAGTTGGATATACCGGAATGTTTGCGGAGGGTATCAGAGAGGTGATCTCGGAATGGGGAAATATTTACATCCTCACAAATAATGGGCAGGTGCGTCTCAACAATGTTCAGAATTGCGCGTTGCTTGTTAACGTGACGTCGCTGCTCTTTTTTAGCTGACTCGCCTTGCTGAGAAATCCACCTCTGCAAAACTTTCCATGCTGTACGCAAAGGCTCTATATCCCCTTGCACTGAGTCTCGCGCAGACTCAACACCTTGATGAGAGCTACGTAGCTGATATTCACCGTCAGCACGGTGATCACCTCTACACGAAAGGAGATTGGGATGGGGCGATGTCATGCTACCTGAAAACGATAGGGTGGGTAAAACCGAGCTATGTCGTTAGAAAAGTCAGTTGTTCGTGTTTTTTCCCAACACTACAGGTCTAACAATCGTGGTACAGTTCTTGGATGCTCAGCGTATACATAATCTCGTTACCTATCTGCAAGAGCTACATGCCCTTGGCCTCGCAAACGCTGACCATACCACTCTTCTGCTTAATACCTACACCAAACTCAAAGATGTTACACGCTTGGACAACTTCATCAAAACAGAGTCTCGACGCTCTGGTGCGGCAGAGTCGAACGGTGACCTCCCATTTGATCTGGACACTGCTATCCGGGTGTGCAGGCAGGCGGGGTACTTTGATCATGCCAGCTACCTTGCAAAGCGCTACAAGCGGCACGAGGAGTATCTGAGAGTTATGATTGAGGATGCTGGGAAGTTTGGGGAAGCATTGACGTATTTGAGACACTTGGGAGCAGCCGCGGTACGTCCAAATTTCATTTTTTCAGTTTGAATTTTTTTTCCTGCGTGAGGCTAATACATTTATACAGGCGGAAAGTAATCTCGCAAGGTATGGACGCGCTATGCTTGATAATCTCCCAGAGGAGACGACGCAGCTTCTCATTGATCTTTGCACCGTTTCCGGCCCCCTCATCATGCCCGAAGCAGAGGACACCACTCCACAACAGTCGAGCACACCAACAAACGCCCCATCGTACCTATCGTACCTTGCCCTCTCCCGTGTACCCGCGCCCGAAGACAAAGTCGAGGAATCCAAAGCGGACAACAACGAGGACCTTACAGAGCCTCAAGCAACGCAACCCAGCGCACCAACACCATCCCAAGAGAAGCGGCCTTCGCCTACACTCTATTTCGCGCATTTTGTTGATCATCCGTCATATTTTGTCCGTTTCCTAGAAAGCGTAGCTGCACGTCGGTGGGGACAGTCGCTCTCCTCTCTCTCATCCTCTCTTCCAAATGCTAGTTCAGACGGAGATGAAGACTCTGAGAAACGCAATCAGGCAGCAGTATGGAACACATTGCTTGAGCTCTACCTTGACGGGGGCTCTCCAGAACAACAGGACAAGGCACTCAAAGTTCTGACAAGCGACTCCTTACCCTGCGATAAGACACATGCACTGATTCTTTGCAGCAGCTACAGTTATACCCGAGGTCTGGTCATACTCTGGGAGAAGCTGGGGATGTATGAGGACGTCTTACGTTTTTGGATGGACAAGCACAACACATCGCCATCTGAGTCCTCCGCGTCAACAGAAGTCGTGCAGGCCCTTGTACGATATGGTCCAACACACCCACATCTTTATGAGCTGGTGCTGCGCTTCTTGACAAGCACGCCGGAGCTGCTCACGCGGCACCAGACGGATGTGGAAAAAATTCTGGAACATATCGAGAAGGAGCGGACAATACCTCCGCTTGGTGTAGTCCAAATATTGAGTAGGAATGGAGTAGCGAGCGTAGGACTTGTCAAGGACTGGCTGATGGGACGCATCAAGGAGGCAAAGGAAGAAGTGCAGACTGTAAGTTCTTTACATTTCTTCGTCTTTTTCGCACCAATGATTTGTCGCGGCAGGACCAGCAACTGATCAACTCCTACCGGCTGGAGACGAATGCGAAGCTGAAGCAAGTGGCTGAACTAGAGGACCCGATGCACGCAAAGGTGTTTAGTGTGACGCGCTGTTCTCAGTGCAGCGGGCAGCTCGACCTGCCTAGTGTCCATTTCATGTGCAACCACTCATACCACCAGCGGTGCGTATCTCGTTTATTCATTATTGAATCGAACTATTCTTTTTCTCGAAGTCACACTTTATCTGGTCATCTTGTGATGTCATTGCTAACGTGCATTTAATTTAATATAGGTGCCTGCTGGACCACGAAACTGAATGCCCGCTTTGCGTACGCCAACATGGGGTCATCCAGGAGATTCGGAGGAATAATGAGAGGATGGCAGATCAACACGAGTTATTCCTCGCAGATGTGCAAGATAATGGGTTTAAAGCGGTTGCGAGTGGATTTGGTAAAGGGGTGTTGAATATGACTCGATTGGACGATGTTGCTGTATAACGTGTATCGCACTGCGCCATACATCTGCCACATGATCTGCATCTGTTAGACCTACAGTACCCAATAGTAAGTCGTCAAATCAATGCCCTTAATAACCTCGGGTTAATGTCTATTCACCCGCGATGGGCATTTGATTTGGTCCAACACTAATATTGATTGCTCGTACTTTCAAAAACGCAATGATTTCGTCTTCAACTGACAGATGTTTCGAAATCACAGTTACCTCAGTCATGAGGGCTTATTTTGGCCGCTGTTCTATGTCTATTCAGAGCTGTGACTTTGTCCTTGAGGTTTGCAAAGCGATGAATGACTTGGTATTGATCATCACTGAAACATGGTCCTTCCGAGATTAAACTTCTGGGGGAGAATACCGCTGACACTGATCATCAAACCCCAGGTAATGCTATTCTCCGCATCTAGGGTGCCATGCCTCGAGGCTCGAGTTACTAACAGAGAATCTACAATCGGCGAGGTTACGTTTTTTTTTTTCATTTCGTCAAAAGAATGGCATTCTAATTGTGAGCTCCTGAACTCTATACTTAGGTAGGTATGCACATCAATCAAGTTTCCGTGGATGACGGACTGTGAACGGACTGTCCGAGCAGCTCGATATGATTGATCGGTGATCAGTATTCAAGTTCCCTCTATCAGATGTGGGTGGTCTAAACAGTGGAGTTACGGTGGACAGAACAACACGAGTCATATAGGCGCCGCCTTGAGTCGTTATCATAGAGAAGGTAGAACCATTCAGTTTAGGATGAGCGCATATTTCTCGGCGCTCGAAGTCAGATGACAGGCAGCATTTGCTAACATAGAATTGGTTATCAAGGTTCACGTTCCACCACGGGGCTGTTACCAAGGCCGATGCCTTGCGCGATTGCGTAGTTTGGGCCAAACTTTCAATTGATAGCTCCACATCCCTGGACACGCCCCAGGAAGTCTGATGAACACATTGTCCACTGGACGCATTTAGAAATGGGTGTTTATGTGGCGGAAGGTCAGCATTCAGCGTGGATTTCATTCGGTCCATACCAACTGCGGCTACCCTGGAGGCTGGTACGCCCTTTGCAATTTGTACTTCCCAGAGCCATTGGTTCTTCCTCGCGATGTCAACGGGAACGACTGTAGTTCTTGTGTATAAGATGGCAAGCCACTATTTCTAGGAAAGTACTTCCGCATCCTTTGGTGTCTGTGCTTCTCCTGTCGATATGCTGGCTCCTGTGAAAACTCTTGTGCATCGAGTATCTCTTTACCTTCATCGATCAAGCACACACTCTGCATCTGACATTACTCAGTCTCCAGACGATGAGCGACCTTCTTTAAACCAAGCTTCCCCTGTTGATACCTCCGAAGACGGGGAAAGCAGGCATTGTCCCATCTCTGAGGAAGGGGGCTCGCAACTTGTTTCTTTAATTCCGGAAGAGACTGCTCAGACATCAACGTATACTGGTTCGTTTATTATGGACACAAGCATTGCCACCAGGCAAACCAATTTTCCGATCGCTTCGGGTGGACTTGGTGATGTCTACAAATGCATATTGAACCGGGGCACAAGTGCGGAAGAAGTATGCCACACATTGATCTTCTTCATACTTATGCTCACATATACTCAGGTTGCAGTCAAATCTCCACGGTTCTCAAATCTCACAGACGCCGAAGTCTCCAAAATAAATCGTGTATGTCTGGGTAGCCTCTGAAACTGTCGCGTTTCTGAACTTCATTCTGTGGAACACAGAATCTTGACCGCGAAATTAAAGTCTGGACCAGATTGGATCATAAATATGTATTACGTTTGCATGGCACCGTAACCGGTTTTGGTCTATTTCGAGCATTGGTTTCCCCCTGGATGGTGAATGGGACATTGAACTTCTACCTCGCTCGTGCACATGAAACACTCACGACGATGGATAGGCTTCTCATTGTAAGTTTCTCTTTCGACGCCGATCACGGCAGCTTACTGTTTTTCAAAGCTTAAACAGATCACCGAGGGGCTCAAATATCGTAAGTGACGGATTGGTTTGTAAACGACCGGCTTGACTGAATACCGTGGACAGTCCATGACAATAACGTTATCCACGGCGATCTGACCAGTGTAGGTTTACCTACACCCTGTAACATTCTGTGACCCACTGATTATGATTATAGAACAATGTCTTAGTTGCTGCCGATGGTTCCCCGCGCCTTGCAGACTTCGGTGTTTCGAATATCCTGGTAGAATCCAACCCGGCATTCTCCTACCAAACTGGTGCAGTTCGTTGGGTAGCTCCAGAACTCATTGTCCTTCAGGACGGTCAAACCGTGCAATGTGCTACAAAATCCAGTGATATATATGCTCTTGGGTGTATCATGCTTCAGGTAAGTGTCTCGTTTGTGTGTGTTCATGACGCTGACACGGTACTCGCAGGTGTTATACGGCAAGCCACCCTACTGGTGGATCAAGACTGCACTGCAAGTCATGGCATTCAAGTTCAAATACCAAGAGCCCATTAATGACACGATGCAAATTCAAGCACATCACCTGGATTTCATGCGGCGGTGCTGGTCAATCGAGAGTGAGAATCGTCCAGCAGTAGAGGAGGTACTGGACTTTCTCGAGAAAGCTATCTCTATTGGGGCATTATCTTAGATCTACGTCATCCACCATTTGGAACTAGTTCGTTCTCATCTTTTTTATTCTGGCTGCCTCACCGACGTAGTGTACTGTCTAAGTATAATGTTGGCTCGCATATCCGCTGGCTGGGTACCTGTGGCTCACGACAATGCTATTGAATATATAATCATACGACTCTTACATACTATCATAGAATCAAAATCCATTGCTGTGGCTATTATAGTATAACGATATGGAAAAGCTGTCTGACCGGATGCTAAAAGCATCTCGCACCGTTGTCAAATAACTTAGGTTCTGCGGCGCTGCCGGCCCACCTGCATAGGAAAGGATCATAATAAAATCGTAACGGCGCTCAGCGCTCAGCTGCGAAAATGATCTCAGCTTTCAAATTTGAGATGGATTCCAGCTAGTCAACTTGAAGCGGCAGCATTCGGCAAGGTGAATCCCATTCGAACTCTGAAACATGCTACACGCCTCTTGTTTACTATGACACTAAAATACTTAGTACTACGGCCTCGTCTACTGCCTATAGATCACTGCTTGCTCCGAACCATGACAAAACACGAGTGACCGACATTACACAGAGCTGCAAAATTGTCGTTCCGAAGGCCTGCAAGCAAGAAGACGGCCGCTCTCGTGCTATCTACTACAGCCTGGCAGCAGCTGACTTGAATTCTGACAAAGAAAATGTTACTGGCACAGACGAGATAGTGGACTAGGCCGAGGGAGTCGCAGCTCAGAGACCGTGAGCAAGAATGGAACCAGGTGAAGCTGCACGACAACATGCTGGAACCTAGTCTACGTCACTGCCCGACATGTCTCAAGCACTGAGTACAGATTTAGCCACCTGCTGGAGTCAGTTCGAAGGGGCATGGTGTTTTGAGAATAGCTTTCTTTTGTACACTCATCGTAATGATTCGAACTCCGATGTGACAAGCAGTTGGGCCCGATGAGCAACAACGGTTGTGCCTCTGATCTGAGTTGACCTCTGCATACATTCTCTGCGCAGTGCGCACTCTACAAGTATAAGCAGAATGGATATAACATCATGTTCACTGTACACAGGACTACGGAACACTCCCACCAAAGTGGGTGTCGGGGAGTACAATCTAGGAAGTATTAACTCGTGTAGTAATATCGTCACTGCAATTGTTATACACTATCATGATATCACACTACGGGATGACACTTACTGTGACTCCAGAGCTCCCATGATATCGTCTATCGTCGGGCGATTGGTTGATATCTTATTCAAGCACGGCGAGAACTGTTGATACACCACATGATCCTCCATGCCCTTGAAAGGCGTACGTCCCTTCCGCATCGCGCCCATGACAGCTAACGCACTTTGTATCCACACGTAGGGTTGCTTTCCCGAGAAGATCTTGGACTATTGTAAGAAGCTGTTTTCGCGTATCAACAATCCGACAGACCTGCAATACTACACAGCCATACGAATAGACATCCCAAGCTTTTGTTGGCTTCTCGTCCTTAGCTTCGTCTTCGTCTTCATCTTCGTCTTCATCTTCTACTCGGAGAGCCTCTGGGGGCATCCAACGTACGTTTCCTGGATGACAGGAGTTGAATGTGGCGTTTCCCGCCTCAGCAAGGATCATCGATAGGCCAAAGTCTGCGAGACGGAGGCAACCGGAGCTGTCAACCAAAACGTTGGTCTGCCACTGAATTCAGCTACATATTACATGTACATTGGGATAAGACCTACCGCTGTCAAGTCACCGTGGACGATGCCCTTGCCGTGCACTAGTGGACAGTCTTTAGTAAATGGTGCGATCACTATATTTGTTAACAACGCACGGTAACTAATACCAGCAGTAACCTGCCATATCTGAAGTCATGCTAAGTATAAGTTAGTGCGGTAGTCATTTGGCACTTACAAGCTCTAGCTTTCGAGAGTCGGACAGTCCGGCAAACTCGCGCTTCAAGTAATCGTCCAGCGATCCTTTCTCCATCCATAGAGACACTAGTGCCGGAAGTGGCCCGAATTCTTCTACGATAGTCACGCCCTCGAGAGGGAGAATGTGGTCGTGTTCCAACAATATCCAAACATAGGCCTCGCGACGAACTCTCTGGAGAGTAGATGCATGAGCGAATGGAACTGTATATCAATCCCCGCCCTGACCTTGCCTATCTCTTTTAATATTTTCTCATCTGTTGCTGAAACGACCCTGATAGATTTGACAGCAACCTTGACTATGATCAATGATGAGTCTTCTAACCATGTCTAAACTCACACGGCGCTGGGTTGTAGCCATTGAACATTTCCAGATATCACCGAGCCCTCCTCTGCAATCAGGAAATTTGCCATCTCTTATGATGTCTGTCGCAGGAATAAAAATTGGTTCAATTTTGAATTGAACTAGCTCCTGCCAATTATATTAGTATATCATCAACGTGGAAGCAATGTCGACTTACAGGGGGGAGATCGCCCATGGCAAAGTAGATCTAGATCTCAGAGCTCAAGATGACAGGTGCTAGACGACTGGGATGTAGGAGACGAAGCGGGCACCCTTATATACCACTGCTGAAGGAGACAATTTAACAATTTAAAAATGCCGTCAACCCAAAAATACCACGATCATGAGGGCCTATGTCCTGCTTGAGCGCGAGGCCTAGCGTCTTGATGGCAAGTGTCACGGAAAACCCCGACGGGCTGTGTCATTCAGTGGTCATATGCATCAATGATATACTCCACGTGTTCCATTGGACTCGGAGGAAGATACCTTACGATTTGGTTATATGCATATATGCACATGCAACATCAACATAAGGATTCAATTCAAAGTTATGATTGAAGGATTATATTTCCAAACTCGTTTTGCAAACACACGTATGGCACTTGATCGTTTTTCTCCAGTCATTGGCTGTCGAAGGCAGACTCGAATCGAGCCACTGACTGTATCACTCTGTGCGATGATTGAGTAATGCTATTTTCCGACATCGGAGATTAGAACACTTCGAAGCGGAAACGGTTTTGGGCAAGGAAACTCAACTCTTGTGTGTAGTCCTGTACTGGATCAAGCTTCCTGTGCAGCAAGCTATGACCTTTATGTGGCCTAGATCATGACCCTGTCTTGTTGTTAGAGGGTTGCGCCAGTGATTTTAACGCCAGATCATGAAGATCTCATCTGTCATTGGCGGGTACGATCAATGCTAGAACACTAGTGGTGACAACGCGATGAGTTGTTATTTGAGCCCTCCGTGACCTGGAGAGAAATTAAGGGGAGATGGTGAGAATTCTTTCGTCTTCAATGAGCGGGCCGTCCCACTGGTTGATTGTCGAACACCTAGGGTGTCAAACATCGCCTCTCAGACACCAAGCACGCACCCTAGCAGTCTGATCGTGACAAGCGTGCGCTTACCTCGGGAAGCTATGCAGTCCCGGCTCATCAGACGTTCTATGTAGGAATCCGAACCCCGGATAAAACCGGACGGGCGTAATTCTTGAAACGAACACTCGCGCCGGATTTTCCTCAGCATATAACGTCTCATTCGAAGATAAAGAAGTCTCTAGTGCGATAAAGAGGGAACCCTCTTAGATCTAGTGAAAAGCAATAAGAGAAACGGTAGGTTCCCGCGGCAAGTCTCAACGCTCAAAAAGCTGGTCAGGGAACTGGCGCTGAGCGAAGTGCGTACATTAGTACAAGATCCTTTTTATTTCCGGTTACGGACACACCTCACATGCCTTTGAGAGCTTCTAGAGCGCTGGAGATAAGCACAGCCAGCCAGTGCAGCGTTAGTTGAATCCTTCGAAAGTGATAGTCTGATAGAAGACGTATGTTTATCCACGAAGATTTTATTCGCGCAGGATATTTAAACTAGTGCGGTATTACGTCATTTACATAACGTCAGCTACTGAGCACAGCTATTAATGAACACTGCCACAGTGACCGTGTCAGTGGACTTCTGAACTTTGAGCTGCATGCAATGGGTAATTGCTGTTCTCAAAAATCTGTAGTAAGTCCATACCCTTGCATTCAATGTGTATATTAGCCATGAATTACGCTTGAGCCTCGGTTGAAGAGAAATGGCAGTCCTCAGCCGGTCACCGACTTGATTTCAAAATCGAGTTACATAAAATTCCTGTGACAAAAATCAAAAAAAAAAAAACACTCGAGTTGTATTCCAGGGGTACAGGAGGACTCGGTGATATTTGGATGGGTTCTTGGTCTCATCAATCTCAGGTTGGAACATCTAAGGTAATTGTGCAATTGATTAAAAATGCACAATATCAACTAACCTTTTAGGTTGCGGTCAAATCAGTTAGGGTTCCTCAAGCAAATGATACAGAACTGGTGAATAGGATAAGCAAGGTGGGACCAAGAATGAACCGAAAGTCGTAGTGTTTATCCATTTCAACTCTCAGAGGATTCGTCGCGAGGCTTATGTCTGGATCACACTAGAGCATGAAAATATTCTCAGCTTTAATGGTGTTATCGATGGCTTTGGGCCACTCCCTGCTCTAGTTTCTCCGTGGATGGAGAATGGATGGCTCGATAGCTATCTGAAACAAGGATGTGTCCCATCCAAGGTTGACAAATTGAGAATGGTACGCACCGTATTCTCGAAACACCGAACGAGTTTAACATGTCTTCAATTGAGACAGATAGCGACCTGCCTCACGTATTATGCATCCATAAATTTTCGCCATGTTCAGATCAGGCGTGCTCACCGACATGTTCGTGCACGACAAAGGAGTGATCCATGGCGATTTGACATGTGTACGTATTAAAAGTTATAGGTACGATGTCTCAGTATGACAACTCGATTTACAGACCAATGTTTCAATTAGCGCTGACGGGCGTCTCCATCTTGCAGACATCGGTCTCTCAATGATCCTTTCAGAATTACAAAATTCTACCTTTAGTTCGTGCCACCAAGGAAATTACGGTGGATGGCGCCTGGGATGCTTGCTATACCTGAGCAAGGGGGAGTGGTCATGCCAACTATGTAAAGCCGCTGATATTTACTCATATGCTTGCATTGTACTTCAGGTGTGTATTATGCCAGTTACTGTGCTGACCACGTACAGCTGTTTTGTGGACATGAACCTTACGTCTGGCTAACCACGTTATTGCGGTAAGAGTCGCAGGAGTAGAACCCTTCCGTCAATTCACTGGCGTTGAACACTCGCTGACATGTATATCTGTCAAATACAGAGATGGGCCTGTGACCTCAGTGATTGTAGAGTTCTTAGGAGCAGAGTAATAATAAATATGAATGAACTAGCCCAGAATGCTGTGTACTCGAAACGACGTCTGTGTGCTTCCCAATTTACCACTGCCTTGTTTACATATACTATGAGGACTGGTCTTGGGTGTCTGCTGGCACATAAGTATTGCTCTACATAAATATGAATCCAGCTAGTATATCATACAATACCGAGAAGTGTGAGCATACATGGAGCAACAGTAATAGAACACAACCGGAGTTACATAACAGAAAGATCAGCAAGAGGATAGCTTCAAAACCAAGACCTTATGCAGACAAAGTCTCTTTCGACAGTGCTTCTTCGAGGTAATTTATTACCTCTTCTACTGACGGACGATCCTCTTTTGTCGTTGACCAGCACCGCCGCATGAAAACCAGGTGATTAGGTTGGATCTCGATGGAGGAGTCGATGGGCTCGACGTGTCTGAATTTAGCAGAAATAACATGTATGGCAGACTTCAGCCACCAGTAAGGCTGTTTCCCATATAGGACCTACACGCAGGCGATGTCAGTGTCGTTAGAAAGCCAACGAGAGACTACGAACCTGAAGCATGATACCGCCAAGAGCGTATATGTCGGTAAATTTTGTTGCGCATTGTATGGATTGATTTCCCGGGGGATCAAGGAGCTCTGGAGCGACCCAACGAACTGCACCGGCGTGGTAGGAAAAGGCAGGATTGGATTGTACCATGATATTTGAGATACCAAAATCTGCAAGACGAGGGGATCCATCGGCAGCAACCAGAACATTATTCTACAATCACCATAAGTTGATTCTCCTTGCACAGTATGTATGAACTTACGTTGGTGAGGTCGCCGTGTATCACGTTGTGGTCGTGGACTGCAAAAAAAAATAGTTATATCGGTCACTTCCATAGTCAATTCATCACTCACGATACTGGAGCCCCTCGGCAATTTGTTTAAGCTATTGTAAACGTATTAAGTTCCTGTACTCAGCTTCATGAATAAAACTCACCAGCCGGAGCCTATCCATCATCGACAGGGTCTCATGTTCATTATTAAGGTAAGAGTTCAAAGTCCCGTTCGGCATCCAGGGGGAAACTAATGCGCGAAATGGGCCAAACTCCTCTACAGTACCATACAAGGGCAATACATATTGATGCTTCAACTCGGCCCATATACAGATCTCGCGGTCAAGGTTCTGCATCTCAAAAGTTTAGATATGCGGCTGTCAGACTGAACCTCAATATACCTTGTTGATTCTAACAGATTCATGATCACTCAGGTTTGGAAACCGCGGGGATTTGACCGCGACCTAAAGTCACAATCAGGACATGCAGAAAAAGTCCATTCAGAAATAAATACCTCATCCGAACTTGCGTCGCAGCTCCATATACATTTGTAGACATCTCCAAGACCACCCGAGGCGGTTGGGTAGTTGGTTTGCCTGTGGATATCACTTGGTTTGATACAGAGAGCACTACTATTGTTCGATGGTTACAAAGACCTGCACTGAGGTAAAGAAATGACATACGAGCCCTCTGCGTCAGAAGTACTAGAGAGGCGTCCGTAGGAAAATTGATCATTAGAAGTTCTATTGGAAGTGTTGGCAATCGGGGTCTGGCTTGCGGGAATGCCCTCGACCGAAGGCTGAACAGGAGATGCTTGGCCACTTGGTACACGGCTAACCTGTTAGAGTGAGATGAATGGATTGTTTAAGGACGGTGTCAAAAAACTTGCAAAACCAAAGAATTGTTGGAGGCGGTTGAGCATGTCAACGGGCAATCGCAGTAGGAGATAATAGTCCCGTTCCCTAGCGCCGCACAGTCTTATATGCAGACAACATCAGTGCGACAACGTCGCAAAGTTATCTCACCGATAATTACTGTGAAAAGAGACTGCGTAGGGTCGACACCACGACTGGTATTGGTCGAAGTAACGCTGTGGATGAATCGGATCGATGAGGAACACCGCCCCTCCACTACAAACGGGCGTCAAGCAGAAAACCTACTTCTGATGTGTGGCAGACAATGAAACATCTTCAAGCACGTTGTCAGGGATGTGGAGAACGCTGCAGGGCAGCACTAAAAAAAAGTAGTATTGCATGAGGTAAATTTTACTCTCAGCGGCTTTGTTGGCAAACAACAATCCTCGTGGAAAAGAGATAGACTCAGCCTTCGAAAAAGTTCGACTGGTGCATATCATGGTAGTTCCAACTTCGCCAGCTACTAGGTCTGCAGGGTCTTTGACGCTCGCACAGCATTAAAAGAAACGTGCCTCCGTATGTCAAGTTCTGAGATGAAGACACACTGCAACGGCTCAAGCCGTGTCACACTGTCGTTCAATCGCTCTTTGATCGTGAGGTTTTCATGTAATGTGATCTGGCTTGGGCAAGGTTTCGTAGTTCTTAATTCGATCATCCCGGGCCAGGGTTGATTCTCACTAGGTGTCTATTGCCAAACTCATGAGGTCGGTCTTCCACCTTACTTTCATCGTGATTACTGCTCCAAGGGAAATTTCGGAGTTATTGTCGAACATTAGTACGCAGCAAATAGAGTAGGTAATTGGCTGGCGCACAAGCTTTCAGTGTAGTAAGAGGTGGACTGAAGTGGCTGAGGAGACCCTCACCTGCCTTCCTCTACGGGAGCTCACGGGAGGCACCGACACTTCCCTCTCATCGACGCTCATACGTTGAGCGCGAACGTCGAGTAGACGCAAATCGAAAGTTAAGACAAGTAGAGGCGACTTCCTTGCGAACTAGTACTACTTATATGCTTACCTAATGGAATGATTATGTACTGAATAATAAACTGATATAAAATAAAGTCGATCAGTTCTCTGTTGGTTTAACTAGCGCAGTGACATGATCTGATTCCAGAAAGCTCCTGACATCAACGGCAGAGGGGCGACGTCCTGTATCACTCCAACATTTCTCGATGAAATCCCAAAAAGAATCTACGTCCTGTGGACTCGATGGTCTTGTAGGCTTCTTACCCTTGAGAATCAAGACAGTGACTTGATGATCGCTTCGTACGTCTGCATAGGGTGGTCGACCTGTCATAACCTACGGCATATTAGTCGCAAACTAACACAACTACTAGGGAACGCCTCGAACCTGGAGTATGATGCATCCGAAGGAATAAATATCGCTGGCTGGCTGTGGAGGAGTCGATGACTCTTCGTTCTCAGCCACCTCGAAGAGCTCTGGTGCAGCCCACCGCACATTGCTCCTGATGTATGAAGTCCCTGAGAGCTCAGAACACATTGCCAGGATCCCGTGGTCTGCTACGTGGGCATTGCGATCCGAATCTATCAGAATGTTGTTCTGCCGTTCCAGATCAGAGCTAGAAGGCGGGTACCAAACAACTAGTACGTACGGCAGTAAGATCGCCGTGAACAACGCCCTTCGAGTGGACTGCAATGTCGTTGCTCGTTACTCGTTATTTTCACGAACTATTGAAGATTCCACGTACGGTAGCTGATAGCTGCAGCGACTTGCCGCAACTAAGGTTACAATAAACACCTGTAAAAGTGCTTCTGAGAAACAACTCACGATCCGGAGCTTTTGTTCCATAATCAATTCCGTGAAATGGTGTTCAAGATACGTGGTGAGCGAGCCATTGTGTATCCAGGGAGAAACCATCGCTGGAAGTGGCCCAAATTCGTGACTGAAACCCAGCAGAGGTAAAAGATTTTCGTGACAGAGTTGCTTCCGTGCATGAAAATCGTCCAAGAGTCTCTGCGAAGCCATGATTTGAGCAAGCGTATCACATATAAAGGGGAAGCCGATAATCTACTTGAGTAAGTCTGGCCCTGGAATCATCGCCTGCGACATCGATCCTTATAGATTTGACTGCTACCTGTCAAGAATTCAGAGTGCTGGACAGTCATAGTACGTGTAGCATGCTTGCCTCCAGGCCTTGACGGTTGGATGGGATGTAGGTGCATTTCCATACATCCCCGAAACTACCATGTGCTATTGGGTGAGGCGACTCCTTGGATACAAATCTTGTAAGGTCGGGTAGGCTGTATTAGAAGTTGCATGAGGAAGTGCGTTGTCACAGGGTATTATGATCATCGACTTGCTGGTTATCGGAGTCTATGTCAGACGGGGGACTTCTCCACCACAACAACTTCCTCCCGACCTTCTCCAACCAAGACCTGCAGTGGGATAAGAAAGGAAAAATCATTTAGGTTGGTGGATTCATACGTCGTGTTCTTTTAACACGACAGGTTGAGGCAAGCTGCACTACCAGATAGTGACATGCAGAAAGTACCGGTCCTCGCTTTGCAAATATGAATGCATCGCCCATTTCAAACCAACGGGATTTAATCCACTATAGTGAAACAGAAGTCGCGTTAGCCACGCTATCCCCCGAAATTCTCTTCCACTGAATATGCGAGCCAATCACCGGCTGGCTTTGCCCGATGAGCCAGCGAATCACGCGCCTCGATGAACGCAAATTGATTACTCTTGATTCCACTCCTATAGCAGCACTACCCGCAACAATGGTTACTTCCTTGCCGCTTGAATCATCTTCTCTGGGCGTTCCACCACGTCGTGCATAGTATATAAGTCAACTTGTCTGGTTTGCAACGTTGTAGCTTGGACAGAACGTTTTAATTCCTGCTGGGATGTGCGTTATGACCGTGGAATTTCACCGGTTTTCCGTTGACTACCACATCACACCGGTGACTACAAGATGGACGCCCGAGTGATGTTTATGTTTTGCAGTCCTGCGAAATTTCGTCTCGAGACATACACGTTGCTAGAATAGAGGAAACCTGTATGATCCTATGTTATTTCATTCATTCGCAGGAAACCGATCAAACGCCTGTACTGCCACAGTTCCGGACATATGCTAGTGGCTAACACGACCAGGTTGGAGTTGGTGATCGCAAGCCTTGGAGTGTGACGATCGAATCATAGACCCCCAAGTCGATTCGTCCCTATTCAATGTGCACGGAATCCCAAGAAGTCGATTGCCAAGCTTGTCTATTCCACTAACACATAGCATCTCTATAGTCATTAATCAAATCTCGGACATCAGCAATAGGAGGTCGCTGTGATAACTCGACCCAACATTGCTCGATGAAATTCCAGTGACAATCCTCAATGGCAGGGATAGTTGGACGCTTGGGCTTGATACCCCTGAGGATGGCCACAACTACCTGGTGATCACTGCGAATGTTATAGTACGGCTGCTGCCCCGATAAAACCTAACTTAAATGAGAACAAGATCATTGTAAACATATGCCGTTGACAGACCTGGTATGCGATGCATCCAAAAGAATAAATATCGCTTGCTAGTTTTGGTGAGCTAGGCACGTCCTCAGTATCCGGAACTTCGAAAAGCTCAGGAGCGGCCCATCGCACGTTACTCCTGATGTAAGAGGTCCCGTTTAGGTCAGAATATGTAGTCAAAAGCCCATAATCTGCTACCAGAGCACTTCCGTCGTGACTGATAAGCACATTGTTCTAAGAGGATGTGAGAAATGACACACGTCTGCATACCGCACTGTTGCTTACACCTGTGAGATCTGCATGGGCCACTTCCTTAGAGTGGACTATGCGCCATATATCAGTTTATCTTAGTGCAATCCGAAAATGACATGGCATACGATATTGAAGACCAGCAGCTACATCAGCAAGCTGTTACAACGCTTGTGAGTTGTGGTGCAGTTATATCATTGGGGGAGACTTGCCAAGCTGAATTTGCGGGCCTGAGAAAGACTGTCATAATTTTTGTCAAGATAAGTGCTCAGGGATCCGTTGGACATCCATGGAGATACGATAGCCGGTACTGGACCAAACCCATAGGTAATCCCGCACAGGGGAAGAATGTTAGCATGGCGCAGTGGCTTCCATTTGCGGAAGTCGTCCATCAACCTCTGCAAACGTTTTCATATCATTATTTTATGGCTGTTCTATATGATATCAGCCCACCTTGTTGACGATATCCTTGAAATGGTCATCCTGGATTTCGATCCTTACACATTTAACAGCCACCTTGTGACTTATCATCAGATGTCGGAATTTACTACGAAACTTACACCAACCTCCACATTGTTATCTTTATATGAGATTCTGCACTTCCATACGTCACCGAAGCTGCCCTGTGCAGTAGCATAAGTAAATTCCTTGACAACGTTCGTGGTAAGGTCGACCAGGCGTCTAGATGGTTGAAAATTTTGTCACATGAATCAGCCTCATTGGAGCTCGACAAGAGAATACGTCTACTCACTCATGATCATTGACTACATCCGGGTGCGTCGAGCTCGACACTTCTGTTTCCGGTTGGACTTTCCACCACTTCCTAGTCAGCACGTTGAAGATCCATGTGGAAAGGAAAGCCATCTATTGCACTTGTAGCGTGATGAATTCGGATCTTTGTAAGTCAGTTGGAGTAACCACAACTTGAAGAACGAGAGCACTTACTATGCTTTTCAAAATTCCTGCCTTTATATATTGAAATATTGACGTCCAAGATTCAATTGAAGACCGTTCAACGGCTGTAGAACTGCATATTTACTGGAAACTGGCAAGAATTTGAGAATCAACTTGGCGCCTAACTAGCAGCATTCAGAGGTTTTCCACGGCACAGCAAGATGCCGTTATCAACATTGGACTGCCATCTTGTGTAGATTCATACTACTTCCCATACAGTCAGAGTCTGAGATTCTGAATAGCTCACTTGAAGAGTCCAAACCCCGATTTTCTCAAAACAAAACTCTGAGCTGTCGGTAAGCAGATCAAGATCAAGATATTATACTATGTACTTGAATTTAATTTCCGCATGAATGTTACTCAAGGTTTCTTAGTCTTAGCTGTGTCCTGTACAGTATTGGAATGATGTTCCAGAGACTGTAGAATTCCATGCTCTTGACTGTGGTCCAAACAGATCCTTGGTAAGATCTCCCAGCTGACCAGATGCAATACAAAATGTGCCGAGCACTACGTATCTTTCCCATCCTGTTCATGCGGCAACATTGAATACATAAAATTCCAGTCTCGATCAGCGATTCACAGCCTATCTGAGTGCATGGAGGCTCTCGTTCCTCAGGAGTATTGAAAATTGAAGAGTCGACATCACATCGCCTTGACCTGGAGAATCATCACTCTTGCAGAAAAAGCATTTCGTCAGTAGCTCACTTTGACTATCGAACTGGTTGTAAAAGCGAAGTCGCGTAAGACTCAGTGTTATACATGAACATGTACTAAGCCAAGAAACTGGGTATTACTCTTATTCGGCCAAATGCCACTAGTACGGCGATTCATTATGTCTCCCTCAGCCATCGCAGAATTTGAGTTCACTATATCGTGAATGAGTAACCAACAGATCAGGTGGAGTAAGAAGAATTCTGGCGTAATGACAGTACCGAAATTCAAAGCTGCATGCAGAGCTACTAGCTAGTATGTAATTATCTTGCAGTTGCACTGCACTTGTGATTCTGAAAGAGCTTCAGGTTTGGGTCCCGACTTAGAATTCGCGTCCGTTCGTAGCGCTATCCTCATTTCATGATCCATTGGTCATCTTTATTCAAGACAACCGAAGGGCTTGAGACGGAAGGGGTTGTGTCGGGACCGAGGTTGAAACTTGACACGTTGAAGACCCACATAAATTAGTCAAAATTCAGAGAGACCATCACCATACCATCATTAGTGCGTATCCGGATGTCGCGCTGCTTAATGTGAGGTCTCTTGACTCGTGGCTACTGGATTTCGTATGTCGCCAGCTCATAGCCATGTAGCAGAGAGGGCTACCACTCATGAGACTTGTGATCTGCACCTTGACGATACGGTATATGTGGGGTGATCTGTCCTAATGCACTGTGACTCCTGTGGCTCAAGATCATCGGAAGTGTTCAGAAGTATCTCTCTATATAGCCGGCTGTATACTCGTTCCTTCAACATATTTCTCACTAGCACGCTGACTAGTCAACCAATGACGGCATGTATGAAATAAAAGATACTACAGGAATCACATTAGCTTCCACTGCTGACCAGGACTGAGGCCTCTGGCTCACTAGGAGTATGGTACGGCATAGCAAATATAATTGGTGTAGGTACGACAGCAGATTGTGCTGTGATGCAGACGTTGCTAAAACGAAGACCTTCCTGTGAAGCCCTATTTCAAATCCACGATGTGAGCTACTAAAATACATCGGTGGATGTTTGAGCTTGAGTGGATCATGCTGTGTGCATTGTAATATGTAGAGACTGCAGCTGTGAAACTTGAATATTTGAATGCTGTGGGACGCCACAGCCACAATTGTCAACTGACAGTGACCATCGGGCACCTTCGATATCAAAGAACTTAGGTTCTGTTGCGTCATCGGCTCACACAAACCTGTACAGGAAAGTATCACAAGGATTATATAACAATAAAAGTACAACGTAGTAAACACTAGTGGCTTGTCTAGCAATATCCTCCAACTTTGTCATAATCGGCGGTACACACTATCATGACCCAGAATCCATGATATGGTCCATCGTCGGGCGATCGGCTGAATTCTTATTCAAGCATGGTGAAAACTGTTGATACACCTCACAACTCTGTATATCCTTGAAAGGCACGCTCCCCCTCTCCACCGCGCGTATAACACTAAAACCATTTTTTATCCACGCGTAGGGCTGTTTTCCCGAGAAGATCTTGAATTATTGTGAGAAGGCTGTTTTCATGTATTAACGATCCGACAGACCTGCAACACCACACAGCCATATGAATAGACATCCCAAGCTTTGGTTGGCTTCTGGTCTTTAGCATCGTCTTCGTCGTCATCTTCGCCTCCTGCTTGGAGAGCCTCGGGGGGCATCCAACGTATGTTTCCTGGATGACAGGAGTTGAATGTGGCGTTTCCTGCCTCGGCAAGGATCATCGATAGGCCAAAGTCTGCGAGACGGAGGCAACCGGAACTGTCAACCAAAACGTTGGTCTGTCATTAAATAATTTCAGTTACAGACTACATGTAGATTGGGATAAGACTTACCGCAGTCAAGTCACCGTGCACGACATCCTTGCTGTGCACTAGTTGATATTCTTCAGTAAATGGTACGATCGCTACAATTGGTAACAACGTAACGCACGGTAACCAATACCAGCAGTTACCTGCCGTATCTGAAATCATGGCTAAGTATAAGCTAGTGGAGTAGCCATGAGACACTTACAAGCTCTCGTTTTCGGGGGTCAGACATTCCAGCAAACTCGCGCTGCAAGTATCCTTCCAGCGATCCTTCTTCCATCCATGGACACACTAGTGCTGGAAGTGGCCCAAATTCTTCAGCGACAGTCACACCCTCGAGAGGGAGAATGTGGTCGTGTTCCAACAGTATCCAAACATAGGCCTCGCGACGAACTCTCTGAGGAGTAAAGGTATCAGCGAGTGGAACTGCATATCAATCCCCATACTAACTTTTCCTAACGCTTTCAATTTTGTCGTATCTGTTGCTGAAAGGACCCTGATAGATTTGACAGCGACCTTGACTATGATAAATGAGGAATCTTTTACCCATGTCTAAACTCACAAGGCGTCGGGTTCCAGATTGTGTAGTCATTGAACATTTCCAGATGTCACAGAACCCTCCTTTGCAGTCTGGAAATTTGCCATCTCTTGCGATATTTGCCGCAGGAATAAGAATTGGTTCAATTTTGAATTGAACTGGCTCCTGTCATAATGTCAGTATATCATTAACGTGGAAGCAATATCGACTTACGGGGGGAAGATCGCGCATTGCGAAGTAAAGCTAGATCTGAGTTGAAAATGACAAGTGCTAGATAACTGATAGGATGTAGGAGATGAAGCGGGCATCTTTATATACCACTGCTGAAGAGACAATAACATCAATACAAAAATACCACGGCCATGAGGCCTTACGACCTGAGCGTCTTGATAACAAATGTGATGGAAAACCCTGATGGGCGGTGTCATTCAATGTCTTATACACCTATGATGGGTTTATTCCAACAGTCTTCCATCAGACTCGGAGGAAGATATTTTGCGATATGCATATTTGATCATATGAATCCGTATGAATCCAAACACAAGCAAGATTAGCGCTCGGGTGTTCCATCCTCGGTTGCTCATCTTTGTCGTAACTTCCCCATGCAAAGCTACGATTGAAATATTATATTTCCAAATTTGTCATGCGAGGCGCTTGCCCCTTTTTTTACAATTATCTGTTGGAGGCAGACTTGAATCGGGCCAAAGGACTGTGTCACCCTGTGTGATGAATGAGGAGTAACGGTGGAGATCAGAACACGCCGAGGCGGAGACGGCTTTGGGAAAGACCGAGGAAACGAGGAAACCCCATTCTTGTGTGTCATCATGCTGCAGGCGCTTTCCTACGACCTGCGTGGGATCAAGTACTACATAATGACGCCCGTCTTGTTGTTAAGGAGTTGTGCCGGCAATTGCATGACTCAGATCGTAAGCTCTCACCTGTCATTGGCAGATACGATCAACTGTGTCTCCAGGGTTAGTCAGACCACTAGTAACAACACAATGTTTTGTTATCTGAGTCCTGCATGGCCTGGAGAGCCTTTAAGCAGAAAATAGGGGATAGTTCGTCTTTGATGGGTGAACGCATCCCACTGGTCGACTGTCAAATACACCTAGAGTATTGGGATCGGTGTCAAACATCACATTTCAGATACTAACTTGAAGCACGTACCTTGGATGAAGCAAAATCTAATAGACTAATCATGACAAGCATGCGCTTAACTCGGGGAACTATATAGTCCCGACATCAGACGTTCTACCAGGAATTCGAACCCCGGATAAAGCCGGACGAGTACGATTTTGAAAACGAACACACGCTGGATTTCTCCTCATAGAACGTCTCATTCGAGTCATTCAAGGCTAAAAAAAGTCTCTGGTATGATAAAGAGGTGCGTCCGAGGATAAACATGATGCTCCTTGGACTGCATTCACACGTGAGACTTCCCTGAATCCCCAGTGTTGAAGAGCGAGCCCTGTCAGGTGAGTATGGTGGAAAGCAAGTAGATAAACCGTAAACGATATGTTCCTGCGGGCTATCCCACGCCAAGTTTCGACGTTCAAAAGCTGGGGAGGATGTGGCCAAGTGTGTAGATTAGTACACATGATCCGATCCTTTTCATTACCGACTGCGGAGATGACTTGTATATACCTTTGAGAACTTCCAGAGCACTGGAGGATTCGGTTGTGTGGTAGACCCGCTGCCAACCAGTGCAGTATCAGTAGAATCCTTCATGATAGTCTGATAGAAGACCTATATTTGTCCACGAAGATTTCATCCATTGCGTGACAAAATGTTTGGATTGTTGCGATATAAAAGCATGCGGCATCACTGGATACGACGACTACGGGAAGAACGCTCCTGAGTCCCAACAGAGTCTCGTGTATCTGAAATAAATGCATGTGTATGTGCCGCGGTGGTGAGAAAACTTTGCACTGCTGATATATTATGTAATGAACACTGCGTGCACAGTGCATCATGTGATGCATGATTCTGATGCCTTCTAAATTTCGAGTAATGTTCAACGGCCCGAAGCCTACACTGCATCTCACAGTTTTCGAGTTTGCCACTAAGTACTAAATCGATTTAAACGACAAAATTCACCTTGCCAAGGGTAAATGTCGTAAAGTAGGTTCAGTGCAAAACCTCGCGTAGTTTAAGATAAAGTTTTATCCAAAGTGGCAGGGAGATCATATTGATGATGGTCTGACAATTCACTGCCCCACAATGCGACATCTGTCGAGCGTCTGTATTCTCAGTCATATACCTGCAAAACCAACCACTTAACCTAAATAACAACACCAATCGCACGGTTGTCTTTTCAACGCCACCTTCAACGCTGTAGCCTAGCACTCGCTATCTTGCAATGGGCAATTGCTGTTCTCAAACATCTCTGGTTAGTTCATCCCCTTGCATTCAATGTGAATAGCGCTCATAGATTACCCTTGGGCCTCAGCAAGAGGGAAATGCCAGTTCCCAGCCCTCTAATCGAGTTGATTTCAAAATTAAGCCACATAATATTCCTGCGACAGAGGTCAAAAAACTTGAGTTATATCCCAGGGGTACAGGAGGGCTCGGTGATGTCTGGATGTGTTCTTGGTCGCGACAATCTCAAGTTGAAACATCTAAGGTAATTGTGCAATTAATCGAAAATGCACAATATCAACTACCTTTTAGGTTGCGGTCAAATCAGTTAGGATCCCTCAAGCAAATGATACAGAACTGGTGAATAGGACAAGCAAGGTATGTGCAAGAATTAACTAAAAGTTGTTGTGTTCATCCATTTCAACTCGCAGAGGATTCGTCGCGAGGCTTATGTTTGGATCACCCTAAAGCATCAGAATATCCTGACCTTCAATGGTGTTATCGATGGCTTTGGGCCACTCCCTGCGCTAGTTTCTCCGTGGATGGAAAATGGATCGCTCGATAGCTATCTGAAACAGGGATATGTCCCTTCCGGGGCTGACAAATTGAGAATGGTACGCACCATGTCTCGCAACACCGAACGAGTTTTAACATGTCTTTAGTTGAGACAGATAGCAGCCGGCCTCGAGTATTGTGCATCCATAATTTTTCGCTGTGTCTGGATCAGACGTGCTCACCAACTTGTTAGTGCACGACAAAGGAGTGGTCCATGGCGATTTGACATGTGTATGTGTTGCAAGTCGTAACTGCGATGTCTCAGTATAACAACTTGATTTACAGACCAATGTTCTAATTAGTGCTGACGGGAGTCTCCATCTTGCAGACTTCGGTCTCTCGATGATCCTTTCAGAATCACAAAACTCTACCTTTAGTTCGTGCCACCAAGGAAATGTACGGTGGATGGCGCCCGAGATGCTTGCTATACCTGAGCAAGGGGGAGTGGTGATGCCAACTAAAGCCGCTGATGTCTACTCATATGGTTGCATTATGCTCCAGGTGTGTTGCCTCCCATTTGATTCTATGCCAGTCACTATGCTGACCACGTGCAGCTGTTTTGTGGACATGAACCTTACGTCTGGCTAACACAAGCTCACCACGTTATTGCAGCAAGAGTCGCAGGAGTGGAACCCTTCCGTCAATTCACTGGCGTCGAAGATGTACACAAGAGGTATTCATTGAAATGTATATCTGTCAATTACGGAGATCGACCAGTGGCCTCAGCGATTGTAGAGTTCTTGTGAGTAGAATAATAACAAATATGAACGAACTGGCCTAGAATGCTGTGTATTCGAAACGGTATCTGTGTGCTACCCAATTTACCACTGCCTTGGTTACTAAAATTATGAAGAATGGTCTTACTTGTCTGCTTGCACATAAGTATTGCTCCTACACAAATACGAATCGAGATAGTGTGTCATACGATATCTAGCAGCGAGAGTATACATGGGGCAACATGATATATAGTAATAGGACACAACCGGAGTTGACATCAACACAAGAAAGAGGATAGTTTCAAAACCAAAACCTTATACAGACGAAGTCTCATTCAACAATGCTTCTTCAAGGTAATGTATTACCTGTTCTACCGACGGACGATCCTCTTTTGCCGTTGACCAGCACCGTCGCATGAAATTTAGGTGATTAGGTTGGATCTCGATGGAGGAGTTGATGGGTTCGATGTGTTTGAACTTAGCAGACATAACATATATGGCAGACGTCAGCCACCAGTAAGGCTGTTTCCCATATAGGACCTACACGCAGGCGATGTCAGTGCCATTAGCAAGCCAACGAGACTACGAACCTGAAGCATGATACCACCGAGAGCGTATATGTCGGTAGATTTAGTCGCGCATTGTATGGGCTGATCTTCCGGGGGGTCAAGGAGCTCTGGAGCGACCCAACGAACTGCACCGGTGTGGTAGGAAAAGGTAGGGTTGAATTGTACCATGATATTGGAGATACCGAAATCTGCAAGACGAGGGGATCCATCGGCAGCAACCAGAACATTATTCTACAATCACCATAAGTGGATTCTCCTTGCATAGTATGTATAAACTTACGTTGGTGAGGTCTCCGTGTATCACGTTGTGGTCGTGGACTGCAGAAAAAAATAGTTATATCGGTCACTTCCATAGTCAATCCATCACTCACGATACTGGAGCCCCTCGGCAATTTGTTTAAGCTATTGTAAACGTATTAAGTTCCTGTACTCAGCTTCATGGATAAAACTCACCAGCCGGAGCCTATCCATCATCGAGAGGGTCTCATGTGCAGTAAGGTAAGAGTTCAAAGTCCCGTTCGGCATCCAGGGGGAAACTAATGCGCGAAATAGGCCAAACTCCTCTACAGTACCATACAAGGGCAATACGTATTGATGCTTCAACTCGGCCCATATACAGATCTCGCGGTCAAGGTTCTGCATCTCAAATGTTCAGATATGCGGCCGTTAGACTAGACCCTGATATACCTTGTTGATTCTAACAGATTCATGATCACTCCGGTTTGGGAACCGTGGGGATTTGACTGCAACCTGGAGTCACAATTAGGACAAGCAAAATAAGCAAGTCTATAAAATACCTCGTCCGAACTCGGGCCGCAGTTCCATGTACACTTGTAAACATCTCCAAGACCACCCGAGGCGGTTGGGTAGCTGGTTTGCCTGAGGATATCACTTGGTTTGATACAGAGAGCACTACTACTGTTCGATGTTTACAAAGTCATGCTCTGAGGAAAATAAAAGACATACGAGTCCTCTGCATCAGAAGCATTAGGGATGCATCCATTGGAAAAATTATCGTCGGAAGTTCTATTTGGAGTGTCCACAATCGAGGTCTGGCTTGTGTGAACACCATCGACGAAAGGCTGAACAGGAGGCGCTTGGCTACCTGGTGCACGGCCAGCCTGATCGAATAAAATGAGTGGATAGCCCCACGGCCGGACAATTTTATCAAACGTACAAGACCAAGGAACTGTTGAAAGCGGTTGACCATGTCGGCGGGCATCACAGTGAGAAATAGACCTGTTCCTTAGAATGAATGAACTACAGTTTTATATGCAGATAGCATTAATGCGACGATATCGCAAAGTCATCCATACCGATACTTACGGTGGAAAGAGACTGCGTAGCGTCAGACTGAGGACGCCACGATTGGTATTAATTAGTCGAAGCAATGCTGTGGATGAATCAGATCGACGATGAATACTATTCTTCTACTACAAACGCCCACTTCAGTATCAGTACTGCCAGTGGCGTCGAGCGGAAACCCTACCTCCGATGTACGGCAGACAATGAAACATCTTGAAACGTGTGAAGCGTGCTGTCAGGGATGTGCAGAGCACTGGCAGCGCTGGAAAGAACAGTAATTGCGCGAGGCAATATTTACTCGGTGGCTTGGTAGAAAGTTCAGATAGCGATATCATAATAGTTCAAAATTCGCCAGGCCATAGAATGCTGCTAACACAAATCAATTGTTCAAGTGACGGTCAATTTTGAAGGCTTTAGCCAAATCGAAGAAATCAATAGCTTGTAGATCATGAAGTTTTTTCGGTCTTGACTGGGAAAAGCAACTTGATGACTGACTGCCTTGAATTAACAAGTCCCGTTTCTCCTGCACCAATAGTTTTTGAACCACTTACTGTTCATGTATTTATAATGCTTGCACAAGGCCTGAATTCGGGCGTCTTTGACACTTGCACATGATCGGAAAGAACCCACGTACAGCAAATTCTGAGATGAAGACACGCCGCAACATCGTGTGCCATCGTTCAACCGATCACCGACAAAATCGGCAACTTGGCTGCATTGAAATCGTTCTTTAACCTTGAGGATTTCATTGTATATGACTCATGCACGAGATAGGGAACAAACCGGATGTAAGGTGGTTTGGATAAAATACCTTAACCTTATCGCAGCCTGTAGAATTGTCTTCAGCGAGGTTTCGTAGTTCTGAATCTTGCTTCATTCGATCATCTAGTGTCGATTCTTAGGTGTCTGGAGCAGGTCAGTCTTCCGCCTTGATCGATCCTTTCCTTTGTGAGTACATTCAATCATCAATGTTTTGGGCTGTGCTTCGCACTTGAACAAAAAGATCCGCACCTCATGATTGTCGACGTTAAAGTGGGCTCTGCTAAATGCGTGCGCTGTTTGTGCGCTGGACTCTGCAATCAAACACTGCCAAACACATCTGCGACTTGACCTCCTCCCTACTCCCACACCCCTAAGGCTTCGCACGCAGATCTAAATTGAACGTTTCTAGTATATAAACTAATATTAATTTGTACATGCCTTCATCAATGATTACTGCTTCAACTGTTTAGGTATCATTGTCGAACACTGGTTGCTAATACCACGCGCGCAGTGATTAGAGAAGGTGGTTGGTTAGCGCACAATATCCACTGTGGCAGAGGTGGCTGGAGGAGACGTTGCCTCCACGTGGTAGGCAGCCTATCAGCAAATAAACCTACACATGTTCATCAACGCTCACGCGCGTCGAGCGCGAATGCTGAGCGGACAAAGCGAAAGCTTTTGTAAGTAGAGGCGACTTGATGGAAAAAATTGAGCTACTATATACTTACATCATGATAACATAGGAGTAATTATATACTGACTGACATGATATACAACATTGTATAAGTACGCATATCCGCCGGTGCATGTTGACCACCACAAGATAGACTTATATATAAGCACGCATATCCGCCGGCATGTTGTCCATCACAATATATACTTATAAATAAAATGAGGCCAATCAGCTCTTTGATCGTTTAATCAGTGCAGTGACGTGTTCTGATCCTAAAAAACTCAGAACATCAACGGCAGAAGGGCGACGTCCTGTATCACTCCAGCATTTCTCAATGAAATCCCAGAAATAATCTACGTCGTGCGGACTCGACGGTCTTGTAGGCTTCTTACCCTTGAGTATCAGGACAATGACTTGATGATCGCTTCGCACATCTGCGTAGGGTGGTCGACCTGTCATAACCTACGGCATATTAGTCGCAAACTAACACAACTACCAGGGAACGCCTCGAACCTGAAGCATGATGCACCCGAAGGAATAAATATCGCTAGCTGGCTGTGGAGGGGTCGATGACTCTTCGTCCTCAGCCACCTCGAAGAGCTCTGGCGCAGCCCATCGCACATTACTCCTGATGTATGAAGTCCCTGAGAGCTCAGAACACATTGCCAGGATCCCGTGGTCTGCTACGTGGGCATTGCGATCCGAATCTATCAGAATGTTGTTCTGCCGTTCCAGATCAGAGCTAGAAGGCGGGTATTAAACAACTAGTACGTACGGCAGTAAGATCGCCGTGAACAACGCCCTTCGAGTGGACTGCAATGTCGTTACTCGTTACTCGTTGTTTTCACGAACTATTGAAGATTCCACGTACGGTAGCTGATAGCTGCAGCGACTTGGCGCAACTAAGGTTACAATGAACACCTGTAAAAGCGCTTCCGAAAAACAACTCACGATCTGGAGCTTTTGTTCGATGGTCAATTCCGTGAAATGGTGTTCAAGATATGTGGTGAGCGAGCCATTGTGCATCCAAGGCGAAACCATCGCTGGAAGTGGCCCAAAATTGTGACTGAACCCGAGCAAAGGCAAAACGTTTTCGTGATGCAGTTGCTTCCGTGCGTGAAAATCGTCAAAGAGTCGCTGCGAAGCCATCTGATTTGAGCAAGCGTATCACATATGCAAAGGGGAAGCCGAGAACATACTTGACTAAGTTTGGCCCTGGAATCGTCGCCTGCGACATCGATCCTTAAGGATTTGATTGCTACCTGAAGTCATGGATTCAGATTACTGGACAGCCATACGTGTAGTACGCTTGCCTCTTGGCCTTGACGGTTCGGTAGGATGTAATTACATTTCCAGACATCCCCGAAACTACCGTGCGCTATTGGATGAGGCGACTCCTTGGATACAAATCCCGTAAGGTCGGGTAGGCTATATTAGAAACTGCGTTAGGTGCATTGTCACAAAATATTATGACCATGGACTTGCTGGTTGTCGGAGTCTGTCTCACTACCACCCGTGGTAGCTATCGTGACAGCCGGGCGGCTTCTCCACAATAACAACTTCCTCCCGACCTTTTCTAACCAAGACCTACAGTAGTATAAGAAAGGCAGAATCATTGAGGTCATAGGGTAGACTCATGCGTTGTGCTCTTTTAATAAGCCAGGCCTGTACTAGTATCAGATAGTGACACTCAGTCAATACCTCGCTTTCGCAATGATATAGGTCATTAATTGGCAGCGCCCATTCCAAATCAATGAAATTCGCCCACACCAGAGGCTAGCCTTGCTAAGCGAATCAGAAGTCGTGTTAGCCATGCCGTCCTTTTCCGTGAATCTACGATATACAAACTGGGTTTACCTCAGGCCGGCGGATCCCGTAACCGATCCGCTGCTGGATTCAAGACTCATCGAAGACCCTTGTGGTTCTTATAGCAGCACTACCCGCAACAACAGTCACTTCTTTGCCGCTTGAACCATCTTCTCTAAGTGTTCCACCCTATGTCGTGCACAGTAAATGAATACACTTTCCTGGTTTGTAACATTGTAGTTTGAACAGAACATTTCAATAGATTTTAATTTCCGTTGGGATGTGTTATCGGAGTCTTATGAATGTCACTGGTTCTCAGTTGACCGCTGCCCCGTCCCGACTGTGACTAGTCCAACATGGGCACTCGAGCGGTGCTAAGTAATCCATCTCGATTACCGCAGGGTTGAATGCGGCAGGCACAGTATTAGAGTTGCAGGTTGCTCGAGCAGCGCGGAGCCATCTTGCAGCTCTTGCCCGAGCGGCAGCAGCCCTTTGTTGTCTAGTGACCGTACTAGCGCTACCACGCAGACTCAGTGCACTGTTTTGTCAGAATTTTCATTAAACATTGCTGCTTGTCGAGCTAGTACATTTTTGAAGCGTGCTGACTTCATTTGCGAATTTCTCGCCTTCAGTTTGGCGCTTGCACAAAGTAGGCCTGTTAGTGATTTGCAGTGCGCACCACAGCCAGTCATGACCGAACGGCGGGCGCTGTTGCACTCGTGCCTCGGAACTTTTACTCCTACTTGGTATATAGGCTCAGTAGTATTATTCCTACACAGAACGAGATGGAGCCCCCTGGCGAGATGTTCGAAACCGCTGCCACCACCTAGCGTCCCTCTTGCCGTAGCTAACAGACCGTTATGTATCCTGGGAGACGGGTGACTATAGCAGGTGCTAAAGACGTGGTCTGCCTCATGACGCTCTCCTGGACACTTCTGGCTTCGCTTCCAAGCAGTTCGCTATTGTGACAATGGAATTATGGATCCCTCCTTAAGCCAGGTTCTTCTAAATCGATGAATTGTGCACGGAACAAAAAGTCTATTACCAAACTTGTCTAATATAAAAACATGGGTTAACACATAGCATCTCTGTAGCCACACATCAAACTTTCAACATCAGCAATAGGAGGTCGCAGTGATAGCTCAACCCAACATTGCTCGATGAAGTTCCAGTGACAGTCTTCAATAGCAGGGATAGTTGGACGCTTAGGCTTGACACCCCTGAGGATGGCCACAACCACCTGGTGATCACTGCGAATGTTACAGTACGGCTGCTGGCCCGATAAAACCTAACTCAAATGAGAACAAGAGCATTGTAAATATATGCCATTGACAGACCTGGTATGCGATGCATCCAAAAGAGTAAATATCGCTTGCTAGTTTTGGTGAGCTAGGCGCATCCTCGGTATCCGGAACTTCGAAAAGCTCGGGAGCAGCCCATCGGACGTTACTCCTGATGTAAGAGGTCCCATTTAGGTCGGAACATGTAGTCAAGAGCCCATAGTCCGCTAGAAGGGCTCTCCCGTCGCAATTGATGAGTACATTGCTCTAAGAGGATGTGAGAAATGTCACGTCTGCATGCCGCACTGTTGCTTACACCTGTGAGATCCCCATGGGCCACTTTGCAAGAGTGGACTATGCGCCATATATCAGCTTATCTTAATGCAATGTAAAAATGACATGACACACGATATTGAAGACCAGCAGCTACATCAGCAAGCTGTTACGATGCTTGTGAGTTGTGGTGCAGTGACATCATCGGGGAAAACTTGCCAAGCTGAATTTTTGGACCTGCGAAAGATTGACATAGTTTTTATCGAGATATGTGTTCAAGGATCCGTTGGACATCCATGGAGATACGATAGCTGGTACTGGACCAAACCCGTAGGTAATCCCGTACAGAGTAAGAATGTTATCGTGGCGCAGTGGTTTCCACTTGCGGAAGTCCTCCATCAACCTCTGCAAATGTTTTCATATCATTAGTGGCTATTCTATATTATACCGGCCCACCTTGTTGACGATATCCTTGAAACGGTCGTCCTGGATTTCGATCCTTACACATTTAACGGCCACCTTGAAAATTATCATCAGAATATGTCAGAATTTACTACGAAACTTATACCAACCTCCACATTGTTATCTTTTTCTGAGAATGTGCATTTCCATACGTCACCGAAGCTGCCCTGTGCGATAGCATAGGTGAATTCCTTGACTACCTTCGTGGTAAGGTCGACCAAGCGTCTGGATTAGTTGAAATTTGAAATTATCACATGAGTCAGCCTCAAACTGAAGCTCCACGTGAGACTACTCATCTACTCACTCATTGTCATTGACGTCTACATCCACGTGTGCCGAGCCCGACACTTCCGCTTCCGGTTGGACATTCCACCATTTTCTAGACACATTGAAGATCCAGGTTAAAAGGGAAGCTGGCATCTGTTGCACTGGTAGTGTGATGGATTCGGATCTTTATGAACCAGCTGGAGTGACCACAAGAACGTGAGTGCTTGCTAGGTTTTGCAAAACTCCTGCCTTTATAATGATGTCCAATACTCGGCTTGGGGGCCGTTCAACGGCTGTGGATTGCATCCCAGAGCTTTGAAAAAGAACGTAGCGCCTTATGGAAGTTTCCACGATCACAGGAACATGCCGTGTGCCATCTCACCTCACACTGCTTCCCCATACAGTCAAAGTCTGGGATTTTGAATGGCCAACTTGAAGAGTCCAAACCCCCGCCTGTGAGCAAATCAGGATCTAGATTTTAGAAATTATATGTACTTGAACCTGCACACTAATGTTACTTAGTCTCAGCTATGTTCTGTACAGTATTGGAATCATGCTGTCCCAGAGACTCTAGAATTCCATGCTTTCGGCTGTGGTCCCAACAAACCCTAGAATCTCCTGGCCAGATGCAGTACCATGTGTGTCGAGCGTTACGTGGGGCCATCTTTCCCAATCCTACTCGTGCAGTGGAAATGTTGAATACATAAAATTTCAGCCCTGATCAGTGGTTCACAGCCTACATCCGACTCCACAGAAGCTCTCGTTTCCCCTGTGTTGAAAATCGAACAGGTGAATCCTGATAATACAGGAAGCAATGCACGTATCAGGCTACTTCAAGCATAATTTTCAAGTTGACATCACATCGCCTTCACTCCGAGAACCATCACTCTTGCAGAAGAAGCATTTCACCGGTAGCTCTCTTTAACTGCTGAGCTGGTTGCGAAAGCGAAATCGCGTAAAACTCTATGCTGTACATGAACATGTACTAAGCCAAGAAACTGGGTATTACTCTTATTCGGCCAAATGCCACTAGTACGTCGATTCATTATATCTCTTTAAGCTACCGCAGAATTTGAGTTCACTATATCGTGAATGAGTAATAATTAACAGATCAGATAGAGTAAGAAGAATGGCGTACAGCACCCAATTCAAAGCCGCATGCAGAGCTACTAGTTAGTAGTATGTAAACCTTATACTTATACTGCTCTTATGATTCTGAAAGAGCTTCAAGTTCGGGTCCCAACTTGGAATCGTCTGCCCGTAGCGATATCTTTACATCATAATCCGTTGGTCATTTTTATTCAAGACAACCGAAGGGTAGCCTTAAGACGGGAGGGGTTGTGTCGGAGCCGAGATTGAAACTTGAAACGTTGAAGACCCACATAAATTAGTCAAAATTCAGAGAGATCACTACCGTACCACCATCAGTACGTAGTTGAAGACCCGCATAAATTATGTAGTCAAAATTCAGAGAGATACATCACTGTACCATCATCACTACGTATCCGGATGAGTCGCGCTGCCCAACGGATGTCTAATGTGTGATCTCTTGACTTGAGGCTACTGGTTTTTGTACGCCGCCAGTCCATAGCCGTCGATATCTTATGTACTTAGTATGAGGGCTGCCGCTCAGCGCTCATGAGACTTGTGACTTACACCATGATGAAATAGAGTATGTGGGATAATCAGTCCCAATGCACTGAGACTGCCACAAGGCAGTTGCGGACCGATTCAGATTATAGCCATTCAGTCGATATTGAATGGATTCAACCCTTGATAGACGTCAGAGTATGCACTAAGAGCTAACTTAGCCAATAGCGCACTGTGATCTGGGCCAGCGGAAATTTTTTGTAATGTTCACAAAATCAATCAAGGCGTAGTGTGCAGTAAGCAAGCCGTAATTACAAGTTGTGAGCAGGCTTTGGGCTATGGTAGCAAGCAGGTAATCTCGAAGCATCCAAGCTTGGTCAGTGAGTCACGGTGCATTGAAAGTACTGTTGTGACTCATCTGGAACATCTATCTTGATTGAACCATTGCAAGTCGCGCTGATCGAGGATCTCGGAGAATGTTCATGGAGTTACTGATTTCCTTGGATGAAAGATGGAAGTAGCTATAAGTATGTTTCTACATAGTCGGCCGTATGCTACTCGTTCTATCAAGATATTTCTCACGCTTGTATGTTGACTGGTCGTCCAATGATAGCGTGTATGGAATGAAACATACTACGGGAATGACCTTAGCTTCCATTGCTGACCAAAATTCTGAGGGGGCCCCTGGTTCACTAGGGGCGGGGTACGGCGTAGCAATTCTAATCGGTGTAGGTACGACAGTAGATGTCGAACGTCCTACTGCAATGTGCTGTGGTGCAGATGCTGCTAAAAATGGAGACCTTCCTGCGCAACCATATTTCAAATCCATGATGTGAGCTACTAGAATACATCAGTGGATGCTTGAGTGGGTCACGGCGCATGCATTGCATTCGATGGGGCTAATAGAGACTGGAGCTGTGAAAAACAGGGGTGAGAATGCCATACACACGGCGCAGTTCTCAGGAGTGGGAGAAAACAGGGCCCCAGGAGATAGAATAGAATCTAACGTCACAAAGTATATTGCAATTCTTACCTGATCCAATACCACTGCCGAAGGTATATTGCCAGATTCATCACCTGCATGGTGCTCAGAATCCTGGTGAGGAGTAGCTTGGCTTGGCTAGATGGAAGTTTATTGAGAGGTACGACAAGCTGTATTGGTAACACGTACACCTGCCACTAAGTTTGTCATACCCGACCCAGATCCTCCCGCAACGGCACCAGTCCCTGCACCACTTTGAGTCAATCCCGTAAGTCCCTCCTCTCTCGGGACAATGTCTATAAGGAAGTCGAATTGGTCTGACTTCGCAAGTGCCTTCGCAATATCGGCACGAGACAGTGTTCGACGCTTATTTGAGTCGGCTATGATAAATGCGCGAGCAGTTATTTCAGAAATAAAAACTTTGGTGGGTGAGCAGTGTGAAATTTTATGCGACGAAGCAGGAAAGAGATTATGAACATTAGGTTTCTGTGACGCAAAAGATACCACCCGACATACTTTCACACGCTTTGCAAAATAAGATGGGTGCGTCTGCTGCGATCATCTGGGAACATAGTCAGGGAGAACTCGGCATTGTTTTGTGACAGGGCGAGATACCTTCACGTCTGGATCACTCTTCATGACTTTCTTTATGCGAGCGAGAGGGAGTGGAGGATGCCTGTAATCTGGCGTCTCTTGCTCTGCCGCATCCACTTGCCGCTGCCAAAATGAACGAAGGAAATCATTGAGAGGCTCGCCGGACTGCACGTATGGGGTGGTGGGTGACATTTAAGAGCAGGTGGGAAGATCTATCGATTGGTAGGGTATTAGTAACCTTAACCCTAGACTAAGGGCAATGCCAACGGGGCCCAACCAACCAACCAACCAACAAATTGAACTTGAACAGGTTACAGGCTTACAGCACTCTCATCAGTGCCAGACTCCAGTATCCATCTCACCAGCTTCATTTCTGGAAATTTCCCACTTGCCACTTTGTCGCATTGGACACGCCGAATTCACCATGTAGGTATGTAATGTAGAAAAGACTCTTCGTTGCGGGAAAGTATACGGCAATCTCAGTCAAGCTTCAATATGTGCAAGGCTGTGCATATGAATGTCGTGGTGGTGCCCTCGATCTCATTAAAAGGGTTTCGGAAGTTCACGCAAATTGGTCCGTTGAATATCTATCTCATTTGTTCGCATGTTATGAATAATCATCATAGTTAGGTTGACTTGGAGAAGTCACATAACATAGAAGGAACGGCCGCCTGCCATGATGATGGTCTGCCTAGGGGAGGCGAGAGAAGTTGCAAATTCATATCGAAGTTAGCGAGCTGCTGCAGTGGGCAACTAGGTGGAAAGTTAGGGTTTGTTACCCGCACATTTCCGGACACTCGATCTATATATTTTTGGCCACCATGCGTCCAGCAAACTCCTATATCACTGCCAGCGGTCTGTCGATGACTGGTGATGCATGTGGTGGACTACCTGTGTTAAATATGGTCCGGTGACGATAAACTAGCGCTCCTCATTCAGCCAGGCTTCCACAGCCTGGATGTGCATCACATGAAGGAAAACCATTAATATGTGCACCAACCTTTCTGACCATGTGTTTATACGCATTATGGCCTCTTCATCCTTCATCAGGATTATTTCGTGGTGTCGGTCCATTCTCTGTTTTCTGTTCTCAGAAAGGCCAGCTGGCTCGGATTCAACCACTGGTGATAAAGACCCCAACGCGGACCATGATGTTGCTCCGAAAGATACTGTCAATGGACCGTCTTGTGATTGTTGTCAAAAACACGAGCTTCTAGAGCACAAGCATGTGAGTAATTGTTAGGACCCTTCCATTGTAATTCTTCTGGTGCATTTTTATGCCGATTTATGGAAGAACTGATTTATACCACAGCAGAATGCTGAAACTTTGGCCGTAGCCGGAAGTCAAGACTCATTGAATGACGTTTTACGCACTGGATCTTCGTCTGGTGCTGCGGGTTTACTTTCTAGAATGCCAACGCAACTTTGCCCCACAAAGTCACACGACAAGCCAGTGGAACGAACACACAAGCTCCAACTCTTCTCCAGAATGCTTCAGATGCTCCAATTTCTGGCAACGTCACTTGGAGCATCTCCCATCAGTTCTCCACAGTCGAATCCCAACTCGAATCTAAACGAAGCAAAAAAGCAGTGAGATTTCAGCCAAACACTACAGCATCGAGGCTGAGTTGGTTCAGAATGGATACCCTGCCAGATTTAACTGGTCAACTAAATCGCACGAGCTCATATGCCACTTCTTTTGGTGGTCTGAGTGATATCTGGCGATGTACATGGAACAGGAATAGTAGTATTGTCGTAGTAAGTGCGTCTCATTTTTGAGCATATCTGAGTTTGATGAAGACGTATCTGAGGTGGCTGTGAAGTCGATCAGGAGCCAAGCACTAGACAAAGAGGACGCGAAGAAAAAAAATAGGGTGCGTCAGCATGCTTTGGTGCAATTCAGTGTTGTTTAATTGTTGTTGTAGAGGCTTCGCCGTGAGCTCAAAGTTTGGTCGAGACTGAGACACGATAATATCGTCCCACTGTATGGAACTGTATCGGGCTTTGGCCAATTCATTGCCCTGGTTTGCCCCTGGTATGATAACGGATCGCTTTCAGGTTATCTAGAGTCCCATGGCGAAACTTTGTCCATAATCAATCGTTTCCAGCTGGTGCGTCTCGTATGATCTGTCTGAAAGCGTACTCATGTCTTCGCAGCTCAGTGATGTTTCCGCGGGACTTCAATATCGTAGGTGTCCTGCTCCGTTTGCAACATAGTTGGTAACGGTTCTTTTGCCTTAGTTCACTCATGCTCTGTTGTTCACGGCGACCTTACTGGGGTAAGAAGATGGCTTCTATAATTTATTTTATTGCTGATGATAATCACATCTGCAGTCCAATGTCCTCATCTCATCTGATGGGAGGGCCCATCTATCCGACTTTGGTCTCTCCGTTATAGCTGTGGAGTTTGTGGGCACATCTTATTTCACGTCTGCCTTGAATGGCACTGTGCGATGGATAGCACCGGAACTTCTTGCAATTCCCGAAGAAGACAGCGCAATCATGATCCCGACATCAAATAGCGACATATATTCGTTTGGGTGTATTTTTTTCCAGGTTTGCCCAAAATTGCGTTTCTCCAACACTGAGTCTTACTCTTGCGTCAGGTATTGACGGGCAAACCACCCTACTTCGAGTTCAAACGAGACGCACAAGTCGTGGTCGCAATCTCTCTCGGGACAAAACCGTCACGTCCTGAGTTTCCAGTCATCAGTGATCTCCATTGGAGTTTTATTCTGAAGTGTTGGTCTATCAAGGACTGCAGACCATCGTCTCAGCAGGTGGATGAATACATCAAAGACCAGCTCCACCTTTTACAACATGACATATCATCTTCCGACTAATCTCTTGAAGCTGGCTTACCATCACGATTGTCTGTACGTACTTGACGACTTCATCTCGTGCAACAAAAGCCATTTTAACCAAGTTCTGTATCCTCGAAAGTTCCTGCATAGTAAGCACAATATAATAATAATGACCGCAACCCTTGATTTGGTATAAGTGGGCTACTCACATCAGTTATCTGTGCCAGGATATCATCACCTGATGCAACGAGGCCAACGCTTTGTTTGAATGGCTTCTGAATGTCGTCAGAGCATCTAAAAATGTCATGAAGAAGCCAGTGCCACAACACCTTGCGTATCTGTCATGGATCATTCTGATATCGATCATCCACTATCTAAGACTCTGCTCACAAGCGCTGTTGTTCGTCTTATCCAAATTATTTCAGTGCTGATCACCTCGTTGCTAGAGTGTCAACAATAGCTTGACATTTTGTTCGGGTCGGCAATTACAGTGAGCGCTCCTTGCATCTGAATCTTATCCTTTAAGTTTCTCCGGCGCCGGTATTTCAGACTGAAGTTTACAGGCCAACGTGCTAACCATAGTGATCTACCAAATCTAGGGCCTATCTTCTTGCATAAAAGATGGTGTAACTACTTGTGTTGTATTGCGCTTATTCTCTCCCTGCCCTGTTGCTGCTTCCTGATGTCAGAACAGAAGGCCGAGTCACCAGTTAGTCGCGGGTGGTCCCCAACTTCATTTTGGGATGCAATTCTGCGTCTTCTTCCCTCCAAGCCTCCTGTGAACGACCGTTCGTTGGAGTTCGGTCCAGATGCCTTAGTGTGTAATTCTACTTCCTCTATCAGGAGTGGCTTGTCGAACCCTTTATTGCAGGATCAACCTCGGATGGACATCCTACATCACCTAGCGGCGTCACAGCCAGTCACAAGCCATGAAGCTGATGAACCAATGTTGGTGGCTCAGTGATTCTGGCGATTCACCCTAAATCATGGCGAATCAGATTTATTCAGCCAATAGACGGCCTTCCTGATCTCAGTGGACAGATAAAGGACAAGGGTGCCTTCCCTGACAGCATTGGCGGATTCAGCGATGTATGGAAATGCATCTGGATTGAGAAGAATAATATGAGGGTTCGTCTGAATGGTGCCCGTCAATCCGTATTGACCGTCCTCTAGGTTGCCGTGAAAGCAATCAGGATTCAGGGTAATGTTAAAGATAGAGAGAAGAAGAGTAGGGTAAGCTGTCAACATACGCTGCGATCCCGCGGTCTCATAATGTTTTAGCGACTGTGCCGGGAGGCAAAAATATGGGCTACCCTGGAAGATGTACACATCTTGCCGCTCCTTGGACTTACATTGGGGTTTGGTCCTCTTCCAGCCCTAGTTTGTGAATGGGTCGAGAACGGTCCACTGTATCATTACCTGGAATTGCACAAGGATCTCGCTTTGGGGTTGCGACTCCACATTGTAAGTACCTGTTCGATTCTCTGATTTACCAAACTTGGCCAACTTACGTATTCTGTGCTCCAAGCTCCAAGGATTGGTATCAGCAGTCTCATATCGTAAGTATTCTCCAACAAGCACATGGTATCTTTTGATGTACGAACCGGACTTCTAGTTCATTCGAAAGAGGTCGTACATGGCGACATTACAGGAGTATGTTCATGAACCATGATATTCATTTGAGATTTGACACTGTTTATCTGCAGTCGAACATACTGATTGACGGACGAGGAGAGCCACTTTTATCGGATTTTGGCCTCTCCTTCTTGCATGAGGAGCTCACGGGAAATTCATACTTCACATCCTGCAAGCCAGGGAATGTACGATGGGCTGCACCAGAATTGTTGATTCCCTCGCAAGACGGATCCTCGTGCCGTGCGTGTGTAAAGAGCGATATCTACTCTGTGGGTTGCGTGATGCTACAGGCAAGTCAGCCAGCCATATTACCGCACCAAATTGCTAATCCGATGTTAACTCCACGACAGGTGCTTTCTGGACGCGTACCCTACGATATCTGGACCGATTTTATGGTCATCAGTGAGAAGTTCAATGGCAAGGAACCTCCACGACCTTCCGAACCTCCCATTGATAACCGTCATTGGGAATTCATGAGACGCTGCTGGCGTAAGAAGCAAGAACGATCTGTAACGGTCAATGATATAGCCGGATTCATCAAAAGGGAGCTCGGAAGTTTGGGAGGCTATAAGTAGTTGCAGTACATATTAAGCAGTACTAGTGTTCTTTACTGCATTCGACAAGTTCTAGTACAATATTTGTGCTAGTTGGTTTTCCCGGTTGTAACCCGCGGCGATAACAGGCGTATGTGCGAATTCGAAAATGGCATGGTTGTGTTTGGAATCCCAAATAGCAACTTGCACCTTTTGAAATCAAAGTGCTCCGCTCTCTGCCCCAAGACCCCACAACGTGTCATGATACATGTGCAGATAGAGGTAAAACGAAGCTGTAGCGCCCGAGGAGAATCCAGAGATGTTTGCTATACAGTCATGGTGAATAACATTATGTGAAAATTGAGACAGTTCACACTGCTCAATGAAAAAAAGGCGCCTTGGTAATTATAAGTACGTGTAACGTACTTCACATTTTTCTCGAACCTTACTCCCCTTGAAGTGCTGGGAATCGCCCTACTCCAATGTCTGAACACGACGACCATCCTTTAGTTCAGTCATGGGTTGGAGCCGTCATTGCGAGATTACTCCGACAGTTGTCTCTCTCGGGTTTGTGGCAAAATCAGGCAAGTTTCGCTTTTTTTCTATGCTCAAGGTCGACCAGCGCATCCGCAAGTTTTCTATAATATGCATCTGACGCGCATTGCATTCAAATTAGGCATATTCCGACCACAGTCAATCGAGAAGGTATTACTCGTTTCTACTCGTTTCAACACTGATTTAACACTGTTCTCTGTTTCAGTGGTATTCTTACTGGACAAATAGAAGGAAAGGGATCCTATCCTACAGCATACGGAGGGTATTGTGATGTGTGGAAATGCAGCTGGAGGAAGGATTCCGGGGCCATTGAGGTATTTATATCTCAGTGTTCGAGAATACATTAACTGGCAAACCACAGGTAGCAGTTAAATCTGTTAGGATGCACGGAAGTGATCTGGACAGGGAAAGGAAGAGCAAGGTAAGTCTTTTGGAATCGGACTTCCTGCTTTGTACTCAATGTGACATGCAGAGACTGAGTACAGCAATTGAAGGGTGGCTGGAGTTGGATCACGATAATGTTATACCAATTTTCGGAATGACACTTGGATTTGGCCCATTGCCAGCCTTGGTATGTCCATGGATGAAGAATGGCACTCTGACACATTACTTGGAACAAAACCACCATAAAATCACTGCCTCAATTCGAAAGGCCATGGTAAGCGGCCATCACATTTGTCACAATTTCTGACCCATTTCACGGGATTATGCAGCTCTTGGATGTCATTTCCGCAGTTCTTTATCGTACGCATTGACTTTTCCTGTATTGCTCGCGCCAATTTGAGCTTTTGTGATAGTGCACCATCATGGCGTCATCCACGGAAGTCTTTCTGGGGTATGGATCACTCAATCCTATTGGGCGACACTGATATCTTGCTCTAGTCGAATATCTTCATCAACGATCTTGGGCGAATATGTGTAGCTGATTTTGGGATGGCAGCTATACTATTGGAGTTTTCTAGCGAATCTTATTTCTCTTCTTCCATCGGAGGGGCGGTAAGATGGATCGGACCAGAACTTTTCCAAGTCCCCGACAAATCAAGCAATTCTGTAGGCTTTCCTAGTACTCAAGGTGACGTATATTCCTTTGGATGTATCATGCTTCAAGTACGTATATTTGCGCCTCAGTGAATATGTCCTCAGTCTCGCCCTAGGTCCTTTCTGGCAAAATCCCTTATCACTACTTCCAGCGTGACACACAGGTCTTCTTTGCGATATCTACTGGCGTCAAGCCATTGCGCCCAGACAGCTCCTGGGTCAACGATACTCAATGGAGCGTTATCCAGCAATGTTGGCTAGTTCCCCAGCAACGCCCCACTATGGAAACACTCCAGTCTCGCGTCAATGAAATAGAGTTCTGAGCATGCTCACTTGTTACGATCTTACGGACCTTGATGCCTAGGTACTATAGTTCTAGCACTGCACGAACCGGAGATGACGAGGTCACACTTCCTTACTGTAGCACTACTGGTAGGCATCCATCGCCAAGCTCGGGTTCCTGGAGTTTGCGTGTTATTTTTCCATATTCACTTGTAATGCTTCATCCATCGTGCCCGTTGTATGCCCCCCATGGTGAGTGTGCGCAGGTTACGATATCTGAATATTGCTGTCACATCAGCACGTTTCTCTTAAGAAACCTTAGACAGGTTGCAAGTGTGAAGTGCATGATGAACACATGTTGCGGCAATGTTGAGGCATCCGATCTGTGAGTTACGTAACCCGTGACTACATACGTAACAAAGATCTGACTGGGTGGTGCCAGTGACCTGTGGCGGTGTATTCTAGGAACTCAGATAAATACCAGCGTGTCACAGGAACACATGCGGAGTTTGGGTATCGATGTGTTCGTGAATCGCAAATCTTCCTCAAATCAACGATAGCAAGGCCCTGGGCACTCAAATGTTTGAAGTTCATAAGTGAACCATGCGGCGTTTCTGGATAGGTCGAAGTCGCTCTGCGCAAAGTCGTTATCGATTCAAATTTGACTGGTAGGCTCGATACCCCTGCACCCTGACGTTTCATGATGATCCTAGCTGCCCCACAAATGGTCAGTGCCTCTCTTGGAAATAAGTTATGGGCAATAGTTTCAAACAGTGTAAAATTGACTATCTAAGGTAGGGGGATTGATTACTGTATCTCTCTAGCCTCGCGCCTATCCTCATTTCGGAAATGAAACCCTGGAAATAAGTTGAAGGTATCTGTAACTCTGTACATATGCCATTCATCTGCCAGATATCTTGAATGCCGCAGGCCGTACCGTTGAATGCGACACCAATCGCAAAAATATCTGGTCCTGTGACGTGACAATCTCAAATACAGACCTGTGAACGAGATAGGGTACTTAGAAAGTGCCGCATTCCAGCTATCTAGACGCTTACCACTGGACTCTGGAGGTAAGCCCGATGCTCGCATGTTTTTGACCCCAACTCATTGTAAATAGCGCGTGACAAAAGTAGCACAGAACATCGCTTAATCGATTAGCGAGTTTCGTGGTTCATTCAAATACAGTTACCAATTCATCGGGGAGGCCAGAGGACGTGGCTTCACCACTCGACAGGCAAGGGTCAAGATACCGCTTTGGAAGATTCCCACCACTGAGTGAACATACCCTGAAACGCTTAGTACACCTGGCAGACTGCATTTGATGGGCTAAAACGGCGGAAACACAGCACCCGCAGTCTTTACACAAACGGCGTTAATATCTTCCCTGTGCAACAAACGCCGAGAGCTAAATATGTCATAATCACAAGTGTAGGTGCGCAGTGCAAAGCTGACAGCATGCAATGAATGCAACTTTTCAAGTCAACGCCAGCGATTTGATATGAAGTCTAGAAGAGCTGACTTCTTGAACAGCAACAAAGTGAATAGAACAGAGGATACGCACAATTCCTATGTACAGCACTTCGTTCGGCGGTGTTTATATTTCCATCTTGACAACTACTTCTTCTGGTGGTTGCGTCTCCCCTACCATTTTTTGATGACGTATGCTGTTTTTCATGCATTGCCATACCCCCGCTGCGGCTCCTCGCGCCACCTCTCTAGCCCTTACAAGCTCAGCCTGATCAAAAGATGACCCAGGGCGAGCGCTGTAAGTCGACCAAACATCTTCACAGGGTGGAGCACTTCCTTTTATCGGTCCTGACAGAGCAAATCCAAACAGGAAAGCAAAACATCCACCTCCCTCAAGTATAGCATCATCGGCCATATCAACCTCAACGGAAACCACACTCCCCTTCTTCACTCTACGGACAGAAACCGCGCAAACCACTCCACGCATCGCGATTGAACCGGCGTTAATAAGAGCAAGTGAGCATGCGTTGATTTCTGCTGCGAGAAGGGCATAACCAGGGGTCGGGTTCGATAAGGCTTGAACGACGACCTGAATGAGAGTGCGAGGATGTTGAGCAAGAAGACATGAGCGTTCCACGATCTCTCGTATTGCCACTCCACGAGATTTTTCTGCAGTCCCTGGCACTGATGAGAGTGGACGGACGTGTACTTCGACGGTTGCGCGAGCAGGATGCTCAGCAGTTAGGCGGGCTGCAATGGGACCACTGACTGAAGCAAGAGCTGAACAAGAAGGGTGGAATGAGAATCTAGCTGATCCGTCAACGCCGTCGAGGCCTTCTTCGCATGAGATACTGATTGATTGCAGAGCTGTGGACGACATGGTCGTATTAGATGGCTGTTGGCATTTGAAATTTGAATGAGCAAAGTTGCAGAGAAGGGAAACCTAAAAATGGGGTTAGGGTTCCAGATGAAGCTGAATTTGAATTTCTCACATGACCCTGCCCAGATATTTTCCATATTTTCCATAGCCATGTATCGTAGCATGGAGGGAGTAGAACATATGTTTGTCATGGAAATGCTTTCACATCATTCTGCAAAAGAATGACAGTCACCTTGAGCGTTATATTACAAGTATGACTCGGAAGTATTGGAGGCTCAGTTCGCATTTAAGGTCTAACGCTACCAAATCAATCTTGTATGGAGGCATATTAATGCAGCTGTGACTGCATGAAATTGCGCTGGCATGAACAAACGTTTAAGAGCTTGCTCTTGGCAGTGTGCTTGTTGGCGGAAACGTATTGGCTCAACAGTTGGGAAACCCCGTAAACTGATACCCTAGTTTACAGGCAGACAGGTCAGTCCCACGATCATCAATAGCATCCTGGCCATTGATAAGCAGTAGTCGAGAGACCGAATTATGTACGATACGTATGTAGTGAGATAAGTGAGCTGTCGAGATGTCCTAAGCCCCACAGCATCTGAAAATTTTGTCTATCCTGCTGGAGATCCTACAAAGACATCGATAAGCCGGTCCTCTGACATTACTCGTTGTCTCTGAAGCACATAAGCCACCACAATATCTTCCCGCAAAGGCTCTGCATCGTATTCCAGGAAGAATGCAGGCTTTCCATTTGATAATGTGGTATGAAATGAACATGATGCTATTGGTCTGTCCAAGTCACATTGGGCATAGACCTACAGGACGGAGGCAGTGGTAAGGAAAGACACTTTTATGAAGAAGACCACTCACCTTTTGACGATGACTTGACATTATCTTCCACACATATGGCCCGTAATCGGTCCCCATGACAAAAGCAGTTCTACAGTAGCCAGCTCATGAATTCTCCAAAGGTCGTTCTGCAAACAAAGCATGGCTTACGTTCCATCTGAAAGCTTGGTTCTTCGGAGCCATTTTTGTACGCTAATCGGTGCGTTACCATTTCGTTCTGGAAATGAAATGGTATTTGGGAGAAATTCTCGCTGGTGGAAAATGGCAACAATCCGACCAGGAGTACGACGGTCGTTGACTATTGTCTGTCTCCCATCGTTGGTTATCGTGTAAAGTGGGATACCAGGTTGTGCGTAAAATGTGGCGTTCTTTGAATTTGTGCTGGTCATGAAGTAGGGTGTAGGTGGAGCAGGGTTGACGAGCGTCGCTGCAGAGTCCATGGTGTGTCGATGTCTGAGACAAGCCTGAGAAGTGTCAATTGCATCAGTGAATCTGACCGAACATGAGAAATGATAAACGTCACAAGTGTTTTATATCTCAATTGAGTAGTAGTACGTACTCCATACCGGTTCGCTATCATCACGAGAACTTTTTGGATGATCATGATGATCTGGGCATGTATCAACTATCATCCGCCAAGAGTCCTGTGAATCGGACTCCAACATCCATGACGATATCGAGTTTCAGATTCAGGATAAATCCTGGATGTCCATATCATGATGTAGATCATGACTTTGCAAGTAACGGTTTCCTTCGGGGGACTTTGGGCGCCATCATCCAGTGACTGCCAAGTGACTTGGTTCTGATTAAGGAACGATAATCTTCCGTTTGTTATAAAGGGACTAGGTTCTAGGCCATCCCGGCGCCAGTGGCCGTCCTGAAGTTCGAGATTTAGTGGGAGTGTGTGTAACACGAAAGAGGATGATATTATAATGTATGCAGCTGAGTTGACGAGACTGTGGTTTGAAAATTGAGAGGCTAGAACGTACAAGTCAAAATAATCAGTAGGGGCGCTCAAAGTCAAAACGCCCAACACCCAAGCCCAACGCCCAACGCCCAACCTCATGACCGAAATGAATATACCTAGAATAAATAGAAGTAAATACAAAGTAAACCTACTATTATCAAATGTTATATAAGCAAATCTTATTGCATTGTCACGGCAGTCTAGATTAGGGTTCGGGAGAAAACTCGTTGTTTATTAACCGGGTGCTAATTAGCGAGTTATTAGCAGGCTAATAACTCGCTAATAATTCGATCCTAGAAATCACTATGCTAATAATGCTAAGAATTCCTGATGGCTACCTGTGTGTGATATATCAGAGGTGCACCGTCAATCAGGTCAGGAATCGTGTTGGGAGGCTAAATTCTAATGACATACAATGAACTAGTTACTATATAATTATTTCTAATTTTCTAATTGGTGCAAGCCCTTGGCCCGCGCGTTCAAGGCAATTGCTTGTCTCGAGTCATCACAGACAGATTTGTCGGACATTGGCTTGTACTACTTTGCAATAGGAGCTACACTAAAACAAATCTTCGACGGTGACAACAATCCATTCTCGTCAGAAGAGTCTGGTCAGATTCGTGCAATCTTCAACTCTCGATTCCGTGAAGCCTTGTCTGAGGGTCCAATCGATGCTCCCATCTCTGCTCTCTATTTGCACCCTCGTAAGCAAAACAATACTGTCTCGGTTGCGATGTTAATAAGTATTACAGGTTATGTCAATAGCAAACTATTTCAAAAGAACTTGAACCCTCTCGCCCTCACATTCGTGCTTCCTGCACAAAGTGCAAAGACTATGTCTTCTGAATCATCCGGTCCTCCCATCCAAAACTACGCAGTCTTCAGTCGCGTACTCGTGTTCTTGAAGGTTCTTCTCGAGGGGGAGTGGAAGTCAAAAGAGAACGTGATTCTCAAAAAACTAACTGGTCGTGAGGCTCAGCAATCATTCCTTCGGCAATTTGAACGTTACGCACGTGGTCAGTATCCATTTGATACCTTCCTTGGAGATGGTCAATCAACACTGTCATGGTGGACGCACTTAACAAGAATTCCTGAGGGAAATATCCTTGCGGTCAGTCTATTTGTTGTATACACAATCTGGTTCACTCACTCCGGTAAAGACCCTCGCTGTCAAGGTGTTTTTCGTCCGACCAAGCTCGATGCCAGAGGAGCGTACCATGTCGGTATTCATGCGGATGAATTCTGCGCTGCGAAATCGTCAAAATGTTAGTACACTTGTGAACATGACACAGATCCGGCAGTGGTACATGTACGATTCTGCTGTAAGTAAACCCCCAAGTTATTTTGGCTCATACTCACACAAGCTTAGTCCAAACATCCAGAGCGTCCAACCATCAACTTTTATGACCTCGACGCCCAACTGTTTGGGTCTGGAGCGAAAGTGGGCAAACGGCACCACGATACAAGGAACAGCTTGCTGTCGACTGAAAGTGCTGGGGGAGATGAAGAAATCGAAGATGACGAGTCGGACGAGTCCAGTTCTTGGTTGGACAATGCAGAAGAGAGTTCCACCACACGCAATGATGCTGACTTCGATGTCGAATCCGAGATAGACATGAGCGCAGAGGGTTTGTTGGCGGTATTGGCAGAGGCAAGTCCTGGTGGCACACACAAAGGGAAGGGAAAAGCCAAGGCTGAGGAGATCGAGGGGAATGACAACGTCGATAACGAGTGGCCGGAAGTATGGGAATGAGCCGCTGGCTAATTAGCTTGGGTCATTAGTTATCTTGTTACCTGCTAAAAACAACGTCACGTGACTGGCTAAAAAGCGGCTAATAATCCGCTAGTTAATAACTCCCCAAGAGCCACCTGGCTAAAAAGCAGGCTAATAATTCGTCAATTAATTTTATCCCGAACCCTAGTCTAGATAGAGCTCTATGCTGCAGCTATGGCTCGTACAACTCTACACTACCAATATCTGCAATACTATACCCTGCATATGATCTTACGATGCATTTTTCAACCACCAAATCTAACTCATGCGCTGAATGACAGTACTAGCGGGGAGATGATGTAATGCTTGGTATTCGTGGGTATACCTTTGTATTTACTTCTATTTATTCCAGCTATATTCATTTCGGTCACGAGGTTGGGCGTTGGGCGTTGGGCGTTGGGCTTGGGCGTTTTAACTTTGAGCGCCCCTAGTAACTATGTAATTGTCACCCAACTTCTGAAGGCGGAAGACCGCAAGTTCACAGCTTATCATCAACTTTAGACTACCATTATCATATGTCGACCGTTCGTACTCTATCTACAAGCACAGCTCGACAATTTGTTTTCTCCGGGTCAAGATGTCCAGCTCATCGCAGCTTGCCAAGTTGGACCAATCTTCGAGGATTAGCAACTTCCACAGAAGGAGTAGGTCGTTGCAAACCTGCTAGGCCATACATTATCCTCACAGACTTCTGTTTAGACCCTTAAGAAAACAGGTCTATACGATTTTCATATCAAGAATGGCGCGAAGATGGTGCCGTTCGCTGGGTATCAAATGCCTCTTGCATACGGGAATGTTGGTCAAGGTGCGGCCACAGTCGGTTTTGAGAAGCATTGCAATGATTGGTTTCTAGTTGCCAGTCACGCCCATGTCCGCACTGATGCCGGTTTATTTGATGTTGGACACATGGTACAATCCAAGTGGGTCCTATTCTGCCTTCATGATTACCACACTGCAAACTGAAACAAATCAAGTTTCCGGGGACGTACTGCTACAGCATTTTTAGAGTGGTTAACGCCTTCGTCGCTTACGTCGCTCGCCCCGTATACCTCTACCTTATCCGTTCTTTTGAATGAAAAAGGCGGTATTATTGACGACACCGTTATCACGAAGCACTCAGAAGATGCCTATTATGTGGTGACAAATGCTGGAAGACGGGACAGGGATCTCACGTGGTTCAAGGAGAAGCTTGAGGAGTGGAATGCTAGTGATAACGCAAAAAGTGGAAAGGTGGAGCACGAAGTCTTGGAGGATTGGGGACTTGTTGCGTTGCAAGGTCAGCGTTGACCTGGCCGGTTTCTCTAACCTCTGACTGTGTTTCAGGTCCAGCATCTGTGCAATATCTGCAGAGCTTGACCTCCTTCAATTTACGTGAGCTAACATTCGGCAAGTCTGCGTTTGTGCCCATTGAAGGTTTCAACCTGCACGTTGCTCGGGGAGGTTACACCGGTGAAGACGGGTTTGAGGTGGGCACACTTTAAGTGTTGTGTTTAAGGTTTACTTTCTCACAAAATTCTAGATCTCGATACCACCATCTCAAACGGTAGATGTTGCAAAATTGCTCTGCAATGCCCCGGTGCAACTGGCAGGTCTGGGTGCTCGGGACTCCCTACGTCTAGAAGCTGGCATGTGTTTATATGGTAATGACTTGGATGAGGATACTACTCCTGTCGAGGCTGGTTTGACTTGGGTCATCGGTGAGAAAACTTTCGCGTGAGAACGATGTAGTAAAACTGACTGCACGTTCAGGCAAAGAACGTAAAGAGAATGGTGATTTCATTGGAGCGGAAGGGGTACGTAAACATCTGAAAGATGGCCCTCCGAGACGCCGAGTAGGATTCATAGTGGATGGTGCACCTGCCCGGCGTGAGAGCAGTTGCTACCTTTTTTCATAAATTGGATGCTAACAACTACTATACAGAGGGCGCCCAAATATATTCATCACCTCAAAAAGAATTGATTGGCGTGGTCACGTCAGGGATTCCTTCCCCCACGCTCGGGAAAAATATTGCGATGGGCTATGTGAAGTCTGGCTTCCACAAAAAAGGCACCGAGGTTGACATCGATGTCCGAAATAGGATGAGGAAGGCCATCGTCTCCCCGATGCCTTTCATAAAACCAAACTATTGGAGGGGATGAACAGGGGTGGACCTGGGTGCGCTTTCGCCTGCTCAACTTAGGCGATCGACTATATTATATTTACACTAAATATATGGATGAAGTTCTGCATGCGTTTCTTCAAGTCTGCGTGTGCGTCCCCATATACAATCCCAAAGAACGGTACTGCCTTTGAGCTGCGTACCAGTTCACGTTACCTTAAGAAAATCTAGAGCTTTCCAGACCCAGGACCCCTGATGTGGATCCACGCCCAGGGAATCATGGTATATCAACGCGATGCCCCAATACCGTTCGATTTTGCTCGAACTTGCCCCCTCCGACGATGATGTTCTTCTCAGATATTCTTAGGCGTTGTTCAAGAATCAAGAAGGACACGATGACGTCGTCGCGAATGAGCTCTGCTTCTCCCTGCATGATTACCGCGAAGTTTTGGGTTCGTGTTCCCCGCTGGAGGTGCGCAACAGGGTTGGTCATGTCATCCTTCCGATATAACTGACAGAACGTAATTTGTGAGAGAGAACGTTAGAGTGGCACAAACGATGTGTCGCGTGTTGACTTACAGCAAGTCGGTAATCAGCGTCTGACTTCCAAACGTAAGTTCCATGTGCGGTCTCAATGGAGTGGATATGACTGTGATACACGTCAGTCACTGAACTGCGCTCACCTATGCCAGTTCACGTACTGTCCATCGTCAAGCTTGCTTTTCTGCAGCCATTTATTGAGGTTTATTGAAGAGCCATTATTTCTGTTGGGAAACGTGATTGTGTCTGGCAGGATATCTCTCCTGTCGATCCTAGCCAACAGGTGGTTGCCACGAGCATCAAAGATCTCAGTTCGCTTGTCTGACTTCGTGTCGGTGACTACCGAGTACAACGGAGAAGCCGGTTGATTATTGAATATTTTCGTGTTTTTCATATTCTCCAGGCTGAAATTGTATGATTTGGGTGGGACAGGTTTTGTTGGCGTTGTTGTTACCTGCATGATGCAAAAGATGAGCGAGGGTAGCAGCTGGGGTGTGCTTTGTGGGTGCGCACATCTTCATGCGCCACACCCCATTTAAAGAATACAGCAAGCACTTGAGGCTGTGCGAGTGAAACGCTCGAGCGTCATAATCGGGCAGCATGGAGTACAGCCTTATTGACACAGTTTGAAGTGTTCCTGAACACGAAACGTCGAACCGGTGATGAACCACGCCTCAAGATCTTGTGTGCACAGGTGGGAAAATCGAGAAGTACCGCCGTGATTGTGTCCCCTGAGAGGCACGCAATGTCATTCTAGAAATAGACTAGTCCAACACCCGTTGTGCCTTCGGCACAGGAAGCAAAAGGAGCGCTTCGCGCCCCTTTTTGGCTTCCTGGCCTTGGCTGCATCCTAATATGTGCAGTAAATAAATAATGAAATTTTGAATTTTGAATGAGAGAACAGGGGAATGGGTGAACATGGGAACAGGGAAATGGGTCAAAGGAGAGCGAGCTTGCGAGTGATCCTTTGGCCTGTTTCCCTGTTCCCATGTTCACCCATTCCCCTATTCTCTCATTCAAAATTCAAAATTTCATTATTTATTTACTGACATACACTTACAATGCTACATCAGTGGTAATTCAGTCAGCACTCAAAAACCTGTGACCAAGTGGTTAAGCGGGCCACATGAGATTTTGTCATATCCCATACATTCGTGCTTCTCATCTGAAGTTCCGGATGTCAGATCTGATCAGATCCGATGAAGGGTGAGGCTCGACTACAGGGATGAAAAAAGGCGGTTTAGAGTATGGGGAAACTCTGCAGTAAGACCCGGGCGCAAGGTATATACTCGACCTGTAGGACAGCTACTGAGAGGGAGAACCTCTGAATATGGGCAAGAGACTCTCTTGCAACAAGGGAGGGTGCTCTAAGGCGCGGGGAACGTGAAAGGTGCGGTGCGCGTTATGGTTTATACGCGCAGGTCGTCGTGAGCGCGAATATGCGATAAATCCAATCGTATATTTGGTACTCTTAGAATCTAACTATGGCTAAGGAGTGGGGAGTGCACGAAGTGTGTGAACTCCAAGTCCAGTAAGGTCTCTATATACTGTATCTATAAGCGCGAAGGCGCGCGGTACCAAGCCGAATAGCGCACGGTCCCGAGTAATTAGTATGTATGTAACTATATGTAAGGCGCGCGCTCGGGTCCGAAGTGAACACTTTCGTAGCAATTGAGATAACTTACCAGTAAATCAGCAAGGACAAGGGGCGGACCAGTGTGTGGAGATAGGCGCGAGGTGCGTGAGCTCTGGACGTGGTGATTTGAGCATTGGAGTTTGAGCCTGTAGGACCTCAAAATCAATAGGTAGACGCGATGTTCCTTACATCTCCCAGGGACTTGAATTCTGAGTGTCCCCACTCAGTCCCTTATAGCGCGAGAGTCTGGACACAGTGAATATGGCGTTAAAGGGGGAGTCAGGTGACTGCGTGATTAGAAGTGTTCCTGTGGTCGCGAGAGAGGAAGCATATGTGTGATCACGGGAGAAGATGCATTCCTGTATATAAATGCGGGAGAAGAAGTGAATGCGTATGATTGCGAGAGAGGAAGCGTGCATGCGGGCGCGAGAGAGGAAGCGAAGGCATTTGATCGTGAGATAAGAAGCGCGCGCGTTATTGCATGATCGCTGATCTAAGTGGAATGTGTTGTTAAAAGGGGGGCGGGCGCGTTCTCGCGATTTTGTTATCTCCTCTTCTTATCATCTATCATGCCTCCCTTCAATTTATCCCAGCTTCAATCTACCCCTACCCCTGAACCTGAGGCTCGGGCGCCTGCCCATGCCAAGGGCGCGTCTACTGTGGAGGAGCCAACTGAGACCCCCACTGAGCGCCTGCTCAAAGGATGGGGCGTTGTTTTGCAATCGCTCGAGGCGTGCGCGATGGCGGCGCCTGATCACAAGCCTGACCTGTTGGAAGATCAGGAGGCATGGATGCACGAGTGGGTCTCCGTGAAGGTAAGCGCGCTTGATCCTTTTGGTGCACGTATGCACGGGCGCGCACTTTTGTACTTATGCATCATTGTCAGAACAATCTAGAGGCGTGCGCCTTGCGCGCGACTGAATTAGGCATCGATTCATTGGATATGAGCACTGAGTATGTGGAATTTCTGAAGAGGGGGCGCAGGGAGTATAAGGCGCTTGAGGCAATTGTGAAGGGGTGGAAGGCGAAGGCTACTGATGCGTCTGGAACTGATGCTAGCATTAAGGTGAGTTTGCATGATTCCTTCTAGCGCTTTTACTGAGAAGTGGTGCGCGTTTAGCGCGCTGTGACAAACACATTAGCGCTGGGCGGATATTGAATAAATTCCCATAACTAGCCTCGCTTGTCGCGCACCTACATAGAATCCGGTCCGATGTCGGTATCGCGCTCCCCCATGTCCTGTCTATGCCTGCTTACCTCCACTGGTGCGTCAATTCCCATTGACTATCATCGCTAAAGCTACTGGCGCAGGCCTTATTACATGTATCCCCGTATCGCGCAACGCCAATTCTCCGTTTTACCTACAGATACGACGCGCTGCGCTTACATCGCTACAGGTTTCACCTACGCCTTCCGTATATTCACGCACTACGATATAAGGACCAGCAGTAGATAGTTCTTACTTACTTCCCCTTCCCGCGGGCAACTGTCGTATAGCGGAGTCACCTAGTAGTTTCATAGTTTGCGCAATCTTCAAAATCTATTGTTCTTCTGTGTCCGCGCGCGCTATTAAGTTCCCGCAGTCGTGTGCTACTACTCAGGCCCTCACTCTCGCAAGGCCGTGCTTATAACCCGATAAAGTTGCGTCTAGCGCCAGCTCATTGCTTGCCAATACCTGCTCCTTCCTGAAGTTGCGTCCAGCACCAGCGCATTGCTTGCCAATACCCACTCCTCCCTGTATTGCGTCCAGCGCCAGCTCATTGCTTGCCAATACCCGCTCCTCCCTGTAGTTGCGTCTAGCGCCAGCTCATTGCTTGCCAATACCCGCTCCTCCCTGTAGTTGCGTCTAGCGCCAGCTCATTGCTTGCCAATACCCGCTCCTCCCTGTAGTTGCATCTAGCGCCAGCTCATTGCTTGCCAATATCCGCTCCTCCCTGTAGTTGTGTTTAGCGCCAGCTCATTGCTTGCCAATACCCGCTCCGCCCTATAAGCGGTATCTTGCGCCAACGCATTGCCTGCCAATACTCACTCCACTCATATCGCCGCGCCTTGTACCAGCGGGTTATCTAACATATCCTTGCCCACCGCAGTTCTCAAAATCACCCACCAATGCGCTACTTAATTACAGGCTTACTCAGTGCGCTATCGCTGTCGGGTTGCCATAAGGTCACTATAGGTCACTAAGTCCTTAAGTTTCAGCTTCCCTTGCATTTAAGGATAAGTGGAACTAGTCTATTCAGTCTAGCAAAATTTATTCTTTCACAGCGCGGTTGAGCACATGTCTTTCACCACTCCCCCTCCACCTCCTCCGCACTGCATGCCTTGCATCTCTAAAAACTTGAAGTGCAAAGGCGCGCCTGGTAGGCGGTGCGCTCAATGCAACGTGTCCAAGCGCACTTGCAATTTCGGTAAGTGCCTTTGATGGATTTCGCGTTTTTGGCGCGCACTGATATTTGTATAGCTAGGCCTAAGAAGGGATTGCCTAAGTGCGCCACTGGGGAGACATCTGCGAAGGAAACCGCATCCTCTGTAGCGGTCGATAACGATAGCGCCTTTGATGGATTCGACATGGAGGTGGAGGTCTTTGATGGCGCGCCTGGAGAAACCTCCCCTAGCGCTAAGGGTAGCGCGTCTAAGCGTGCACTCAGTCCCACTGAGTCTGCGCCCCCCTTCAAGGGCAAGGGAAAGGCCAAGGATACTGAGGAGGAGTTGGAAGATGTGGAAGAAGAAAATGCGTGCTTGAGGGAAGAGAATGCACGCTTGCGCGCGTCCGTCCTAGGTATGCGCCAGTATGCACGCGCCCAACAGGCTGACTTGTTGGCCTTGTCCAACAAACTCTTCAACATGTCCCAGGAGTGGGCTGACTTTGAGAAGCACACCAATGCTGCGCTTAACTGATTTTACTGTATCGTCCTGTAGCCTGCTCTTAGCGCTTTGTTGTAACATCATTTCTTGGTAGTGTGCTCAATGTAACACCATGTCCTTGTCCTTTGCTGATTTACTGGCTGCAAATTAAGATGAAAACAAATGAGTGAAATAAGGCGCAAATGAAAATAATAAGGCGTGAATGACTATACGATGATAATATGAGGGCGTGCGCAGGGGAAATGCTCCGCATGCGCGATTGGTAACCTTATAAACTTGAAAAAATTATTGCGCGCTTGATTATATGAGGACACGCGCTTTTGTCGGGCGCGTGTGCGTTAGGGAATGATAGGAAGGAATTATGGCGCGGTGCGCGTGTTGCAACAGAAACTTGGTGTCTTATGCACATATAGAGAGACTGATTAGATGTATTGCAGTGAGATGATGTATGATAGGACTATTATGGGTATCGCGCGGGCGTGTGTGACTGAAATAATTTGTGATAGGGTTGAAATGTGGGGATGAATATGTATAGTGCGCCTCATCCGTTAAGTGCGCCTTCTGGATCGTCCTCTTCTGGTTCTACGGTTTCATTCGCCTCCATTTTGTCTATGCTTTCGTCGTCAACACCCGTCATCTCGGTGACTGATACGCGCTCGTCGCAGCGCGGGTAGTATGGAATAATGCGAAACGTGGCGAATTGAAGTTTGGATATGGCGCCATCTAATTTGGCCAACATATATGATCCTCCCTTCGTACGACGTACTACAACCATTGGCCCAAGGTAGCACGGCTTCGTCTTCTTGCTCAACTCATATTCGACCTTCGAACTGCATACCAGGACATAGGCGCCAGGTTGAAAGTCGTGCAATTTGATGTTCGCACGAAAGCACCTTTTGAATTCGCATATCAATTTAAAGCGCGCTGCTACAACCCTTTCTCTAATACCTTCTAAATCCCCTGTGCGTTTCTGCAGTTGACGTGCGTGCCAAGCTATCAACTCGGTAGTCGTTAGTGTGCCTTGGCGCTCGAGGGGCACGAGGAACGTTGCTTCGGCCAAGTCGAAGGGAAAAATCGGTTCAACACCGTGCATCATGAAATATGGTGATAAGCCCATCGCCTTCTGTATGGTTACGCATTCCGCCCAAAACACTGAGTGTACCACTTGATTCCAGCGTGTCTCGTCTCCTTCACAGGTCTTAATGATGGCTTCTCGGACATCGCGATGCCGCCTCTCAACGATACCATTGGCTTGAGAATTATAAGGCGAGACGTGTATTGGGTGAATCCCATATTTGCGCACGAGCTCATCTACTGCGATCTTATACGCGGGCGCGTTATCCATTACGATCTCGGTGATTGGTCCCCATCTGCACAAGAGCTCTTCGAAAATAAAGGCGCATAGCGTGCGAGTGTTCTACTTGCACAGCATGCACCATTCTGGGTATGATGTAAGCGCGCAGCGCGCTTGTACGAGATACTCGAATCTGCCTGCTTTAGGCATCTTCATCGTGTCAATGTGTGCCTTTCGGAATAATCCTCCTGGTATCGGTACGGTAGGGGGAATATGCAGCTTGCGTGTTTGCCGGACTTGGCACTCGTGGCATGTCTTCGTGTACCACTTGATATCCTCTATAATGTGCGGCCACCAAAAGCGTGAGCTAATCGTATAGATTCCCTTGTGCCCTAAATCATCATGTGCTTCTTCAAGGACTCGGTATTGCTTACTGGGCGGTAGGACGAGTTGGTGCTTGCCGTGCGCCTCTCTGCGCCATAGCTTATCTTCTAAGACAAAGAAATGCGCAGCCTGTCTTACGAAGGTTTCGAATTCCTCATCCGTAAGATCCAAAGGTTTTTTGCACATAATCAAAAAGCGCTCGATGCTTGTCAATAGCGCGTCTTGCGTGCGCGCTTGTTCTGAGTGCGGGATTTCTGGCTTAGGATCTTCTGTGCGGGTAGCGTCGAAATACATGCGCAATATAGGCGCGCGCGCAGTTTGCGAGGTGAAGCACGTGTTATGCACGTCGTGGCGTATGTCTACGCACCCACCATATATGCGATAAGTGCAATTGTTCAAAAGTGTGATAGAGAACGAATAAGCGCGGTCTATCCAATCTTCATAATCGCCGTCTTCCATAGGGTCTTCTTCTACTGGCGGGCGCCTTGAGAGGCCATCGACGCCTTTGTGTTTTAGCGCGGATACGTGTATGAGCTTGAACGAGAATAAAAGAATCCCTGCGATCCATTGATTAATAGTTGCATTTGGCTGCAAGTTGGGGTTATTGATCATCCCCTTGATGTACTTCGCGTCGACTTCCACTGTAAGGTTCTTCACGCCGAAGATGAAAACGCGCACCACGCGCAACGCGCGAAATAGGCTGTATAGTTCCAACTTCGCTTGGGAATAGCGACTCTCTACTTCAGTAAGCGCAATAGATCCGAATCGGCTTGGGTAGCACTTTCCATCCTTGCCTACTTGTAACAGAATGAATCCAATGGCGATGTTCGAGGTATCGACTGCTAAAATAACTTCGTGCTCGCTCGCGTAATCTAGGCGCTTAAGTGTGGGTGAGCTTAATACCGCGTCCTTGAGAATCTGCATGGCTTCGCATTGCTCTGCGCCAAATACGAAGGGCGCGTCCTTCTTCGTAAGGTTAATAAGGGGGCGCGCTATGCGCGAGAAGTCGCGAATGAATATGCGCAAAACACTGCAAGTCCCCAAAAATCCATGCACTTGCATGTGGTTGGTAGGCTCTGGCCAGTCGCGAATTTTCTGGACCTTAGATTCTTCGGGCACGTGTCCTTCAAACGTGCATTTATGCCCTACGATGGTAGCGGTAGGCGCTGCTAAAACGAACTTAGACGCGGATATGGTTGCGCCTATGTTCTCCAAGCGCTGTAGAATGCGGTTGATCACGATGCAATGTTCCCATATGAAGCGATGTATGCCTGGGTTATCAGGGATAGTCTCAAAGGTACTGTCCTCGCGCTGATAACGCATTTGCACGGATTTAACTGGGACATCGTCAACGAAAGGCGACGTGTATTCTGGAATCTCGTGTTGAAGAATGAAGGCAGTGTCACCTTGATACACCTGAACAGCGTTGGCGTGGCCTTGTGGGAGCGTAGTCAAGCGATGTGGTCCCAAAGGCGTACCAAAGGTCGTCAAATCGCGCGAGTCCTTGTGAAGTGCGCGCTGATTGTATCCTGAGTACAAGTCCATCATACTGTATACCGCGTAACCTGCGAATGATTCTGCAAGGTGTTCGACGAACGGCGGGAGCGACATGTCGTGTATAGTAACCGCGTTGAGTGGCTGCAGGTTGTGCACTAAGCGCAGGGACTTTCCATCCTTCTTGACAACGCAAAACCAGCGCGATTGATAGGTGGCCGTTGAGGGCTCGTACACGCCCGACGTGATTTTTTCCTTTATTATGCGCACTACCTCTCCTAAGGTAGCTGGAGGAATGGGAATATTGCACTGCGACCAAGGCGTATGAGGGATCATAAGGATCTTGTATGGTGGAAAACATGTCTCGTTTAGGCGCCCTCGCTCTGAGGTGTTCCAAGCGAAAGCACGTTCGTGCGCACGCACAAGCCATTGCACTAACTTGAGTTCTTCAGGCCATAGCCATTTGGCGGGATCGAGATCTAGTTTTTCTGTGCGTTCGCGCGTAAAGCGCGCGCCTGGACTAAACTCTGGGGGGCGAGAGGGCAGGGGGGGTAAACCAGCTAATGGGTCAGCGGGTAATTGGCGCACTACCCTATACTCTGCGGGCATAGCAGTAGGCACGGTTCTGACTTTCTTAGCGACAGGCTTGTATACTAGCGCGTGACGCGTGGGGTCGAAAGTGTAAACGGAATTAAAAGCATTGATTGACACCTTATCTAGGACAGAATGCGTGGATGTAAGGTGCGCATAATGCACAGAGTACTGCGCGTTGGGTATAGCAAGTGAATGAAGTGTAGGCGCTTGGAGCATATATTGAGAGGCGCCTTCCACGCGCGTTAGGCGCTAAACGTGAAAAGGAGCGTTGTGTTGGTGAAATGGGAAAGTATGAATTAGAATGCATTAAAGAAGGTGGATGGAATAACAAGTGCGAATGGGCGCCTCCCCGCGAGTATTTCAGATCATCGACAATTAAAAATCCTCCTCTTTGGAAATGTCTACCTGCGCGCTATTGGCGCGCTTCGATTCTTTGGGCGGAACATGCTTGACCCAAGGCAGGGTAGGGATGCGCAACTCCTTACGCGCGTTTGGATCGGTTAGCAGAATATCCTGTTCACCATTGGGTAGATCGAATGTTCGGCATGAAGTTAGCTTGAAGAATGGGCGCCCTAAGAGGACGTCGAAGTTCGCGCACGCAGTCACTTGCACTTGGAAGTACATGGGCCCCGCGCCAAAGTCGAGCAGGACATTCTTGATCACGCCTAATGTCAAGTCGCACGTCATATTGACAGACTCCATATTGAGACTGTGATCTGATCTCAGAGGGACTCCTAGCTCTTTCCATACCTCCCTAGGCATGACGACTACCTCGGCGCCTTGGTCCAGGACGCATGTGAGCGTGCGCCCTCCTATGGTAGTTGCGCGTATACAGCGCAAGGGCGCGAAGTGATCCACAACTATCTTGCCATCATCGCTTCGTAAGCACACACCTTCGTATTGCTTGAGCCACGCGTCCGTGGCAGGCTGTCCCGATAGTTCGTGCACTGAGACCGCGCCTACCGTAATGCGCTTCTTTGTCGTGAGCTCGCGGAAGTGTTGCCTAACATCTGGCGAAACTGCCAATAATTCTTGTATGGGGATATTCAGGTTGGAATTGAGGAGGCGCTCGACAATGCACTTGTCGGCCTCTTTGTCTTCTAATGCGAATGCGTAGCGATAGGTAGTTGATTGCACAGTAGGCACGGATAGCGGAGGCGCGGGTGGCGGGGATGTAGAATTACTGGTGGACGATGGGGCTGATTGTGAGGGTGCAGGCGCAGCGCTTTTAGGCGCCAAGGTAGTTCTCTCCGTAGAATTGTTAGTGACAGGTACATTATGCGGCGTGATTTTCGCGACCTCCAATCCTTTGCCTTTCGAACTTGATGCTTGGACTTCTGGCGAGATAATCTCATCCTCAACCGTCGCCTGTTTCGAGGTGGGCTGTGGGCGCGGGCGTGTACTGGGTGGTATCTCAACACCATCAAAGCGCACCGTCTTTCCCTTCGCGCCGCGTTTCTGCTCGCGCTTTGCAGTGACGTATGCTAGCGCTTCTTGCATCAGGTTCACGGTCTCGTCTTCATCGCTTTCTTCTTCATCTGGGTGTGCGATCGTGTGTACAAATGCGGAGGACCCTACCTCGACTATGGCATCGATCTCTGAATTGGCGCGGTAAAATAACCCGGCCGTCACGCCTTCACTCATCCTTACTTCTTGCATAGTGCGGTTGGCGTAGTATCGATCGAGCTTGTCTTTCATCAATCCGCGCCCAGGAATAAAGTCGCCATTGGGTAGGATGAGTTTGCGCGTTTCCTCGTGGACCTTGCATTTCCCCGCATCTATGTACCTTTGTCTTTCCAGACAGCGCGCGAAGAAGTGTTCAATACTGCCACAGAAGGCACAGTCGTTAAAGCTAGACGCCTCGTGCCTATATTCGCGCTTAATGACTGTCCCTGGCATAGGCATCTGCTCGCGCACGAAAGGCGCTGGAGGAGTGAGCGTTGGTATCGCATCCTGCGCATTAGGCGCGTTTGCTGGTAGTACAAACTGTCCTGCATCATATACTTGCATGTATGGGTATGGATCTTGAGGGTAGTGGTCTGGGTGCTTGATCATAAGGCGCGTTCGGATAGGCGCCTGCACCTCGCTAGGGATACCTTCCATGAATATACGATCGCACTCCGCTTTTCCAATATGGTCCTCGTTTAGTAGCAGCTGCATAATTTTCCTAAACGCGCATAGGTAGGCGCTTAGCTCCTGGCCTGAAAACATCGGCTTTTGCGTGTATTCGCGCGCGAGCGCTTGTAAGTCCGCGGGCACGTATCGCCTTTTCCCATCCCATCCCGGATACATCACTTTGATCTCTTTCATGAATGCATCGTAATCGCTTGTCTGTGCTTCAGGTAAGCCTGCCCATAGTTCTCGGTCCTCGCATTCAAGGTACTTAATTATTCCTTTGATCTTATCAAGCCCCTGCAGTCCTGCTCTGTCCATGCATTCTTTGTACGTGTCAATGAACTCGGCGAGCGTGTCCGACGTCCCGTCAAATTTAGGCACGCGGTCAGTACCGCAGAAGGGCATTTCGTAAGGCATAGTAGACATGGTGGAGTGCTGCGCTATTGTAGGCCCGGAGGCGATAGGTTTAGTCGATGTAGGAGGCGCGTATGTGAAGGGCAGGTTTGAGAGGATCTTTCCTCCAGGAATTGAGTTAGGCGTGTGGGGCGTTTCAAACGACTCTTGTTTGATCTCTGGCGCGTTTCGCTCGGTAGGCATAGTTATGCGCGCGCATTCTATTGGCACCTGAGGCGAAGCGCTACTCTGGTCGGATAATTCAGTCAGGAGGGATAAGCTTGAAGAAATGAAAGGTGGCTCATTTGGCATATGGAAAAATGCGCCGGGCAGTTGGCTTCTTGGGTGGTCCATGGCTTCAAACTTGTCTGACGAGTCTTCCTTATTTGAGTCTTCTGGCGAAGGCGTGATTGGCGATGCGGGTTGCAGGCGTGTGCGCTCTATGAGCGATGCATGTGGGCGCGGGGGTTCAGATACATTACGCGCGCGTACGCGCGAGGCGGGAAGGAATAGAGGTCCTGGAAGCGTGGATTCTATCGCTTCATCAAACGCTGCGATAGCGTCTTTGCGCGCTTTTCTGTGATCGTTGGGCCTGAGTACCTGACCTGTTGTCTTAGAAGTGTCCCTCGTGGTGGGCTCCAGTTGAAGGGTGAGGCTTGACTACAGGGATGAAAAAAGGCGGTTTAGAGTATGGGGAAACTCTGCAGTAAGACCTGGGCGCGAGGTATATACTCGACCCGTAGAACAGCTACTGAGAGGGAGAACCTCTGAATATGGGCAAGGGACTCTCTTGCAATGAGGGAGGGTGCTCTAAGGCGCGGGGAACGCGAAAGGCGCGGTGCGCATTATGGTTTATACGCGTGGGTTGTCGTGAGCACGGATACACAATAAATCCAATCATATATTTGGTACTCTTAGAATCTAACTATGGCTAAGGAGTGGGGAGTGTGCGAAGTGTGTGAACTCCAAGTCCAGTAAGGTCTCTATATACTGTATCTATAAGCGCGAAGGCGCGCGGTACCGAGTAATTAGTATGTATGTAACTATATGTAAGGCGCGCGCTCGGGTCCGAAGTGAACACTTTCGTAGCAATTGAGATAACTTACCAGTAAATCAGCAAGGACAAGGGGTGGACCGGTGTGTGGAGATAGGCGCGAGGCGCGCGCTCTGGACGTGGTGATTTGAGCATTGGAGTTTGAGCCTGTAGGACCTCAAAATCAATAGGTAGATGCGATGTTCCTTACACCAATCCACAGATCCATACTGGATCTGTCACAATAAACTTCTTCATTCATATCCTGTTCATATAACGTTAAACACTGCTTATTTCCTTCATTTAGTATATCTTCCCTTCCGGTATATCGGTTATGCTTACTTCTGGCTATGTTTACTGATCCATTCACCTGTGATTAACTTCCGGCTTATGTTTGACTTCTAATAAGTGTTGCTTCTACATTGTGATACTTTGTGCATAGCCTTTCACTTAGTTCTATTGTATATAAACTCTTGTATATGTCCTATAGCACCCCAGTTCGAATATCATCTTAGATTGTCCTCATTCTGTTATCCAGACTCGAGTCTTATCAACTCTTGTCACCCTCTGAGACTTAAGGATTGTATCCGATAGTCTAACACATCCGACTCTATCTTCGGATAGTCTATATTCTGTTAGTTTCTAGTCTTAGACTTGTCTAGACTAGCCTTTATACTTCCGTCCGATATCCGGACGCCCTTTGGATAAGTATACAATACTATTCCTTATTTTTGGATAGGAATATGATACTATTCCTTATCTTCGGATAGGAATACAATACTATTCCTTACTTTAGGATAAGTATACAATACTATTCCTTATCTTCGGAGAGGAATACGATACTTGTCTCTACATCTGGATATCATATGATAGTCATCTGGACCTTTGGATATGCTACGATAGCCATCCGGATCTTCGGATACAATAAGTATAGTATTCTGAAATACGGGGCTATACTTGGGAAAGGGGCATAGCATACGAGCTGAGGCCGAAGCCCTTTGGATCTGATATCATTTGAGTATGACCTTAACAGATTTCCAAAAAGAGGTTTAAGTGAAATAAGTGAAGTAAGCGAGCTAAGCATATCTACACAAAAGCCATGCGAGCTAGCAAGAGGATTCCCACCCGTTCCACCTTACTTTATAGATCTTGCATCAGTTGTGGATTCCAGCACAGCTTAGCATCACTGAATTCATGAGTCCTCAATATTGCACTAGGAAAATCACAGATGAGTTTTAAATTGGACTTTTTGACTTCTTTAGGGGTCTTAAGGGGAAAAATAGCAAAGGTGCCACAAGATGTGCTAAGGCCATGCCTCTTCTTGTAGCGACTTAATAGTGCTGCTCAATTCTAAAATGTCATTGTCAATGTCAACTTGACCTCTCATAAATTACTTACGTGGACCCTAAACCTTTCCTGATTTGGCTGCCATTGTATCGGCTAACCTTTGCATGGGAGACGTTCTACTACACAGTATCCCTATCCTAATCCTCATTGTATAGAACCAAAGTTAGCTACCTAACCTTGACATGTAGTATTCCCAAACCTTGCCAGGCATAGCAGTAGCAGTAGTCCTAAACCTTTTCATGTTTTATTGCTAAATGTCCTCCTAAACCTTTTGTTCATGATATTTGTAGTCTACTTGGGCATTTGTTTTTCTCGGGCAAGTTCAAGTGCAGTACTTCCAGCACTAATGAAACATGTTAAATTGGAACTCAATAGCTAGAACTTGGGCATCAAAAGTCAATATTGGGAACTCAGCTTTGGGACTCCATATCTGGAACATGGGTGTTGTGACTTGATCCTGATATCTGGCACTTGTGCTTTGGGACTTGATATTTGGAACTCAATAGCCAGACAAGGGATTTGGGACTCAATATTTGGCATATGGGATTCAAACTGGATCTCTGGAACTCGGGTTTTGGGACTTGATATCTAGAACTTGATAGCCAGACAAGGGCTTTGGGACTCAATATTTGGCATATGGGATTTGGGACCTGATATCTGGAACTCGGGTTTTGGGACTAGATTTCTGGAACTTGGTGGCCTGACAAGGGATTTGGGACTTGATATTTGGCATATGGGATTTGGGACTCGATATCTGGAACTTGGGCTTTGGGACTTCATATCTGGAACTTGATATTCAGCATATAGGATTTGGGATTTGATATTAGATACTTGGGCTTCGAGACTCAAAATCAGGAACTACTGGATATCTGGAACTTGGGCTTCAGGACTCAATGTCCGGAGCTTGTGTTTTGGGACATGATATCTGCTACTTGATAGTCAGAACTTGGGATTTGGGACTCAGGACTCGATATTCAGCATATGGGACTGGAACTTGGAACAATATACCTGGAACTCAAGATCTACCTCATGGGATTGGGACTCAATATTCAGGACTCCATATCCAGAGCTCCATATTTGGGATTGGGACTCAAAAGTGGGACTTGGCATATAATTTTGTACATCATGTATAGAATTTGGACTTCTTGGACTACTCCCCTCTGCCTCTCTTCAATCTCTCTAGCATGTCAGTGTACATTTTCACCTCTGCCATCTTCTCATGGATGCTCTCATTTTGCTCCTCATTCAATGCTACCAGGCATTCTCTCATCCACCTCAGTCCAATCAGGGATGGAACTGATGTGTGATTCACCTGCTTGAGAAGCACCGAACTATCATCCTCAACACCACACTAGAATGGATAAGTCATCAGTCAAGGAAATGTTATGAACATCTTACCTCCCAATGCTGGTAGTGAAAGACACAGCAGGCCATTACCTGATTCCATTGCAATGGTTCATTTGGGATTATTGTGTATCCAACCCACCATGGAGTATCATAGTCAGACACAATCCGGGAGGGATGACCCAGCACTGCAGCATCATCAGACTGACAGAGGTGGGATGAAAAGACATCATCTTGAACTGTGTTCCAGGTGAGCATGGGACACAACTGAAGATTATGAGTGACCAGGGTTGGAACAGCCAAAATGATGTTTCTTGCAGCTGCATACTGCAGAAGGGGTGTAACAAATGTCTGTTGGACATCTTAGCATATACTACCACAGTTCTCAGGTGATTAGTCACTTACATTAATCTCCCATTGCAGCCCAGCTTTAAAGTGCATGATCCAGGCAGTAGAGGGAATATTGTTGTTGTTAGCCTCCATCTGATATTAAGAGATACATGCATGGATATGCGATGCAGCCATTGCCAATGTACAAGAAATATCTAAGAGGCTCAGGGTGAGGGGTTGGTAATGATTACTGGAGTTCTGAGTGTGAGAAGTGGATGCAGCAGATACAGGCATGGATAATGCAGGAGTATGACTCTGGCAATAATAATGACAGTTGGTTGAGATATGAGTCACTAATTGATGGATAAGAAATTTAAACTCCAACATGGGCTGACCTGGACATTTCCTGGGACTCAAATTGTTGGGTGGAAATTGGTGTTTCATATGACCTGCACAAAAAATTCATTCATCATCAACATCTATGGACACCCTTTGCAGGTCTTGAAATGCTGCCTGTGCACCCTGTACCAGTAATGAATACATTTGGGATTGCCATCTGGAGTAGCATGCATGACCCAGAAGACCTTTCACCAATGATTCCTGTATCCGGTCATCCCATTTGGCTGCTTTCCACAAGAAAAAGTTGCATGTCCAATCCATCTCCAATTTGACCAATTCTATTTCTTGCTTCCATTGATCTTGTAGTGTCTTGTCTAAAGCCAATGAACTTGGTCAACTTTGGATGAATTCTGTCAGCTGACTATGGGATATGTCAAGCATGCCCAAACTCACATTCCTCATTCCATGAGTGATTTGGACCCTCTAGGTCGACTTCAATGGACCAAAACCATGCCAGGGACTTATTCCACTGACCCTGGGCATTTGGGTCACTGACAGCAGTGTTTATTTTGAGTTGCTCACAAAGCAACAGTTTGTATTTCTGAAGCTGGGCTTGCCCCGGCTCAAGCTGCATCATTTTCCTCCTGGTTTTATTATATATACTGGCTTGGAGGGACACTGCCTGCTGTACTGATGTCACCTGGGACTAAGCTTGAGTTTTCAGGACTTGGGATTTTGCTTGCCTAACTGATGTTCAGAACAGGATCGCCTTATTGCACAAGTGAATTTGGAGGTTGTGAAGGGCATCATTGGCCTGCCCTTCACAAAGTGATATCTCCAGCAGAATCAGATCCTCTGCCATACATTGTCTGCATCGATCTACCCTAAGGTTTGATGGCAATGGAATTATGGTGAGCTCAGGGGAGTGTGTCCATGTCTTAAATGTCTGTGTGAAATCTGCCTGGTCATCATCAAGATGATCAAGAATGTCTATATTTAAGTCATCAGGATCATCATCTGCATCATATTCATCTCCAAGATATGTAAGAGCAGACTGGGTGAATCCATCTATCTGTCCTTGGAGGCAGTCATATTGCTGGGCGATGTCTAATCTCTGTGTCTCAGTTAGTCATCTTCCAATTCATTGGATCTTAATGAGCAATGCAATCTGAGCCTCTTCAATTGCCAACCCCATTGATATCCAAGTTGCCAAAGATCTGTGAGAAGGTGCTGCATTATGGGTGTTACCATCCTCTAGTAGTCTAAGCTCGATCTCCTTTTTGCTTGGTGCTGGGTGCAAATTTAATTTGGACCTTGATGGAGACAACAAAGGTCACCTTACCCTTTTTGATATTGATCTCATACACATCTATTGCTACAGGATCTTTTATTCTACTGGACTAAGCAATCCTCTCTCTGGCTAACCATTCTGTCTTGAAATTGGCTGGTGCTGCTTCATCAAGTCTGTTAAAAGCCTTCCCACTTTATTCCATTCTTTGCCAGCTTGTATTTACAGCAAAGGGTCCTTTTCATGCAGATCATCTTACAGAAATTGGAATCATTCATCTGATAATCAAGACATTCCTTTTAATGCAGGGATGACATTCCCCAAGCAGCAGGGAAAATCAGGTTGAGACATGCCCATAGGGTCTCCATGATCTCTCCATTGATCTGGCCAATGCCTTCAATAAAATTTGATGCATACTGTACATAGCAGCTGTCTTGATGGCTATGGACATGCCATAACCCAATTCCAGGAATGATGGTCATTTCTGGTATCATTTCAAGAAATTGGCTTCAATCTACCCACACCTGAAAGTGCTTGTTGTATTGACAATTGATATCATAGAAGGTGATGGCCCTTGTGATGCCTTCCATGTTGTGCTGGGCAGCCTCACAAAGAGCATAGTCCATGTTCATTTGTCTGCAAGTGAAGCATGATTAACTTGAGAATGTGGAATGTCATGTGTAGCTTGCCTTTTGCCTTTCTGAAAATCAACCATAGAGTGAGAGACAAAGCAACCATGTTGGGCACGGATCACTCCCCCAATGCCTATAAACTCAAGCTTATGCCAAGCCACATTTGCTTGATTTACTGCCTGGTGATTGTTGCAGCTTAATTTTTCCACCATGTCAGAAGCCACTGCAAGATGCATCTTATACCTGTCCTTTCCCACCATGAATCCCAGCCTATTGGACAGACACACTTCATCAAGTGGCTTAATGTGATGCAGGTGTTCAGCTTTAAAATTTCCATCCATAACAAATGACTGGGTGTATTTCCAGCTTGAAGTTCTTATTATTGCCAAGGTTACTTTGGTATTGAACAACACTCACTCATTGAGGGAGTCATCCCCTGACAAGGATACATTAATCCCAGGCTAAGGACAAGCCAGGCAAAATAATATGAGATCTCCTGCTGTTGGGCTGTTGGAATGATGGCCAAAGCCATGCCATTTCATGGTCTTCAACTGCCTCCACTGTCTAGTGATTCTCATGAGCTCTCTGTATTGATCCTTGCCACATGCTTTATCAATGTGATGTTTTTGAAATGATAGAGATATAGCACTACTGGAACAAGGTGTGGAAACATGCTAGAGGTCATTCGCTGGAGCTTGCTGTAATAGTTCATTGCTGAGGTGCTGCATTCAAGGTTGTCCAATAGAAAATCATCCAGCACTCTGAAGGTAAATGCAGTCTTTGGCCTGTTAAATGATGCAGGGAAAATCCATGTCAAAACATTTGAATGTCTGGACTCATGGCATTTGGACAATGACAGCATCAAACCTTGAGGCGATGAACTCCAGACTTATCAACAATGACCATGGTGTTTTCCTTTGGCTGAAACTCGGGTCCCAACACAGATGGTAGATCTTTGGGGTCAAGCCAGCCTTCAGATTCTTCTTCATCAAACAAATCCCACATATCTGTAAGTACTGGATATTGTCTGACATCATGTCTGAGGTGTACGACTAGTCCTACATGAGCAAGATAACTCTGCTTGAAGAATTTACCATTCCATTGACTGATCCAGTGGAAAGGATTGCAATTATGTTGACTCCAGCAAAATCCCATGCAATATAGTGGCTCCCCAAAACAATCTTGACATTTGTAGACCCCATCCTGGTTGCATATGACACATCTCCTGTCTTCTGGTGGAGCTTCTTGATCAAGGAAGTGATGTAAATATGATTCCTGCCTTAGCAGCCATTGCCTGAGGTAGTCATTCTGACTCTGCATTGCTTTTACTTAGCTATCATTTGAAAGACACTTCAATATCTTACATGAACTTGCCATGGTTTTTGGGAGTTGCAAGGGCTCAAAAGACCCTTGGTCATGCTCATATGTTAGATGGTCCCTGAACAGGCTGAAGTGTTGGTGATTCTGGGGGAGAGTTAGGCATGGACCTGTAGGCATGTTGTCTTGTGCTTGCAAGAGGGACTTTGACCCAGTCTTCCTACCTTTGCTACCCCTTGCTTCTACCTTGTGGGATTTTTGCAGTGGGGTGCATCAACCTATCTTCATCTTATTTGCTGATGTTCCAAGCAAAGCATTAGCTCAGGAAGGTTGAATGAATTGTTATTCCTATACTATGTTATGCAGTCTTGTTGGCTCATTACAAATTCATTTCCATTAATGGGATGTCATCCGATATAGAACAATTAGCTAACTGTTAGGCTTTGCTTAAAGTTCAACTTGCAACTATTTTTACTTCCACCTTGCATATCTTCAGCCCATTCTGCATTTTGATTCACCATGACAAGATCAGGACATTCCATTCACTCCACTTCTGGAAGACATAGGGCATGTCAACCACAGACACAGAAGCTCACAGACAAGGAAATTGCCAAGTTGAAGAGCTACCTTCCTGACTGGACTTCCACAAAAAAGAGTGAGAAGCAGGGAGTTTTCACTGCCATAGCTCAAGCGGCCAGGTTATTTGCTCTGAAAATGGACTTAGGACAATGGAAAAAGAGGAAGCAGGTGATGCATCCTTGTTGTGTTAAAAACTATAATTTTAATATCTTATTTTTCTATCAATCCTCAGATGTATAAGACTTGGTTGTTCAACAACAAGAAAAAGAAGGAAAGGAAGGACATGATTAAGTATGGGAGGAAATGGACACCTAGGATGGTCATCTACCAGCAGAACTGTGGAGAGGTGCTAAAGAGGATCAAGGATGAGTCTGGGGAAAAGCTAGGAGGTCCTGGTATGTTCAAGCATTATCAGGCAGCTGTGAAGGGAGTCATAGCTGAATTGGACGATGATGAGCTGGAAAAGGCAAAAGAAACAGTGGAAGAATGGTCCAACAACTTTCCTCCTCCCAAGATACAAGCACAAGTCACTCATAAGAAGGGACCGGCATATATGGAGCACTTTTCAAAAGAGATGTGGAGACAATACAGGATGAGAGTGTTTGTGTTATCAGCATGGAAGAATGAAAAGGGTGAGGTACTGTTCAGGATGCAAGTGAATTTATCAATCATCAGAGATCATTCTTCTCAATATATGTCATGCAGGCATGATGATGATGAGGTGTTAGGAGATGGTGATAGCTTCATGAAGACAAAGGACTAGGAAGACATCAAGCCTGTCTGGCAGGAGTATATATATAAACAGTTTGGTGAGTGCTTGAACTGTGAATATGAGATAAAATGTATTGATCCTGGTGATAATAGGTGCCAGGGCACAGGATAGAGGATGACTTCTCAAGGGAGGTCACAAAAGAATGAAGAAACCAGCATTTGAACTCAAAATGGACATGAGTGGTATGCCAGTGCTTCTGGTCATCACTGAAACAAAACTCAAGGAGAAGAAGGCCATAGTGAGGTCTTTTCTTACATCACACTATAGTGAGGCTGTCATCACAACATTAGAGCATTTTTTAAACTGATGTACACAGGGATCTGTTCTGGGAATGACAAGGCAGTTATGCCATGGAGTGCCATCATACAAATTCAGGATAACTTTGTTGCAAGAAAGTATCTTCCAGTGGATGTAGCCTTGAAGGAGCCCTCCAAGTTGCAAAACTGGGACACCACAGCCTTACTGAACTTTTGGTATGCCCTGCAGGAGTCAGGTGAAATTCAAACATTCCTCTTCAAAGCATGGAAAAATAAAGATGGAGACATGGTAACATCTGTTGTCTCTGATAAGTCACTTTCACATCTAACATGGAACATCAGAAAGAAGCAGAGGGTAATCGTCAAAAACCCTTGGGATTATTTGCTCACAGCCAGGAGCAATACTCATCACACAGAAGAGGATGCTGATGATGACTCGGCTGATGGTAGACCTCCACAAAGAGACCCAGAGGGGTAGGAGGTCCTCTATCAGCACATGAAGAAAGAGTAGTTGCACAGTCCATTCTAAAGCCCTGCCTGATCAAGACTGCAAAAGTGGAGCACCTATTGAACCATCAGTGAGGACAACTCAGAGTATGTCGCTAAAGCCATCAGACAATACACCTCAAGTGACCCAAGCAAGGGGAAGGACATAATATACATATAGCACACTGGCTCTATTTATATCATACATTCTGCCTTCACATCCATGTCAAAATTGTGCAATTGCAATATGGTATTTGGTATTTGGTATTTGGTGATGAATGCTCGATGCTTGATATTTGAAATGTCATGCCCAGCTCACTATCAGTTCCACATTGATGAAAGTAGTAGACACCTTAATTGCACGATTTGATTAACAACTTCACATGTAAATTATTCATTCAAGATTAGAAGGGAAGCACTCTAAGACAGAGATAATGAGATCTGGAATGTCCTTTGGATCATATAGTTGTAAATCACTGTTACTGATGCAAAAAACCACTGATCAACAGGAGATAAACTGGATATTTCTGAGACAGTGAGTGATAACAAAGGGTAACAGTGCAACAATGTCCACTTCTTTGAGGTGAGAGGAAGATCTTAGAGTGGAACTGGAGTCATGTAATTGATATTGTATGTCTCCAGGTTGAGGGACAGAAACTTCAATGATGATAAAGAAGCCAAGTGAAGCAGCATTCATGCATTAAGAACACCTATACCAAGTTTGATAGAAGAATCATACATGTAAAACTCTGGATGTATATACAACACTCCATATTTCATATATGACTCTGCCATTGGCAATTGATATATCATGAGAGTGTCACCAAGGCCCAGGTATCCATCACCAAAAACCAAGCATCAGATGGGGTGCCAGAGGTCATCCTTCCCCTGCTCTCCACAATTGATACAAGGATTTCTGGATCACCTTGCTCACCTTGGTCTCCCAAGAAACAAACCTTTGGCCTGGTTTTGATAAGTCACATTCATGCATCCAGCACTTGGGGTCTGCTCATAGTTTATCAGCATACAGTAGGCAGTCTTCTAGAGGCTACTGTAAGTCAGCTTGATTCATCCAGAACTCACAGTTATGCTTACATCGATTCAAGATGCTTCTGGCAGTTATCTGGAGGTTGTTGAGCTCCCTCAGGCTATGTCTACCATCCTGGTGGAGGCTCCACCAGTCATTGATGCAGGTGACATTCTCATTCCTGGGCCAGTGAGTACTTTAAATCATTTCAGAGGATCCCCCAACTCACTGAACACTCAGAACAATCCATGCTATGCTTGCAGCTTGCACCAGTTGCCCTGCACAAGTCACAGAGACAAGAGGACTGGCACCCTTTGTTTGTTGTGTGTTTACTGCATGACAAAGAAGATCAAATGTTCCCCGGTGAATATGGGATCCCTACCAAAGCATGTTTGAGGCAAGTCTACCACTTACCAGATGAGGTCATGGACTCCCTCCACAGCTCTCTCTAATGCTCCATCTGTCTCACAATTAAGACATGACAGGTTCATTGGCACCTCCAAGCAGAGTGTAAAGGTTTCTGTATTCATCACTGTTTCTCATGCTTGCTCACAGTCTGCAACAGCACCAAGGACATACTTCAAACACATTTTAAAAGGCACGAAATAAAATGGGTGGTGACCAGGCAAGGAGATGGGCGGGCAGAAAGATGGGTAGGGAGAGTTGAGGCAGAGCATGAACATGATAATATTGGTGGGAAGTTAGGTGGCAGCAGGATTGATTGGTAATTCCCTTAATTTCATATATGAAACATCAAGCAGTGTTTAAACTCTGCTAGAAGTGCTGTTGACTGCTGTCATGTCCCAGACTTTGGCTCATACTTTGGCCCAGACTAGCCAAATCTCTGATATTCTGAGCAAGAGAGAGATTTGTCAGCCACACTGTGGGTGTTGCTGATGGGATAGCATCAGTCTCACCATTTTATATATACAATGAATCCAAAATTAGTATACCCACTAGTAGTTTACCATGAGTAGTTCTTCAGAATCGATGAGCAGTAATTGTTTCCTTGATTCCTCCCTTCACAAGCCTAGGTTTGTCTACTCAACTGTTCACAACAATCAAAGACCACTCATATTTGCACCCCAGCCTGAGAGAGCCCTTGTCTGCACCACCCACACCACCCATATCCAATGCATGTAGTAGTTCTCCTGCAAAGAGGATGCCCTTTATTTCACTGCACCCCAAGGCTACTGTCAGGGAGACTCCTACCCTTCAAATTGATGAGGGCAATTGTGACTCCATAGTCAACAGCCCAGCTGGTAACAAGCGCTCCGCCCAGTGAGCCTCACTTGAAAGTGGCAACTGTGATCAGGATTATCCCACAAAGAAATTCAGAAGTCTGAAAATGACAGTATGTCCATTTTAATCATAACTATGTTATTCTGAATTTTTTAAAGTGGAACCATGTCCCCGATTATGAAGATATGAACTATCTAAACAAGCATTTGCTTAAGCTTTCTCGGATCACTTGTCGGACCCTTGCCACCAGAGTATGCTACCAACATCTCCGCACCCATAAACTGGATCTGATCAATTCAATCCTCAAAGAAGAAACCATGCAGTTCCAGAAAAAAATATATGGTGTTGATTTGCAAATTGGCTCCATCCTAAAGATACTTCAGAATGAAGGAGTGATGTTGATAGGGAAGAAAGTATGCAGGTTTGACCCTAATGACTATGGACCCTGGTGCGAGAGTCCTGTGTCTGTGTCAGATGACAATGGTTCAAAGCTTATATTTGATGCTGCCTCGGTCAGTCCATCAGATGAATAACTTATTCCAACTGTATTATGGTATCTGTGTCTATCATCTTCCTATACCCAGTAGTCACATTCCTGATGCAAGTATGTTCTCTATCATGATAATCAACAGTCATAAACTCTGAGTCTCCCTCGGCCAGTTCTGATCTAGGTTAAGTCAGGTACCAAGAGTCTGATGAAATTCCACATTCAAAAGATGGGAGAGTCATGCCGTGTGAGGATTCTATTGTTTGTGAATGACTTATGCAAGACTAAATATGCATTCTAGGAATTTACAAGCGATATTACCCACCCACCCCCCTTGTTCTTGATATGATGATCATGATGGATCATCCTGTACGACGTTGTTGGGCACAAAGTTTTCAAATTGGAGTTATTTGTCTTTCGGGCTTTCCAGAAACAGTTTAGATTTGTACAAGGCCTTTGAAAACATGACATATTCATTCTATTACCTACTAGTGCTGCCAGTGAGTCATAAACAAATGGTTCCTGGTGTTAGTAGGCTATCAACTACATAGTGGGGCATAAACTTTAAGTCAAAATAGGAGCTATTGATCCTCCCAGTGTTCCATTTAGAACTGTATAGAGATCCCATCTCCAGTTCTGGTGTGATAATCATTACCTATGGCATGAACACACTCCCTAAAGCACTTGACATAATAGGTCACCAGTATTCTGTTAGACTTTTGCTCTTTATTTGATCTCTAAACTGAGTCTACACAAGATTGGCCCAGCATCTCATTGTTTCTCAGAATATCACACAAGACATGATCAGAGTGAATCGATTACTCCATGAAATGGACAATATGCATAGGTAAATTTTTGCTTGTGCTAATGCTCATATGACAACTAAGATCCATCAACAGGCTTGTCAGAAGCGAACTCATCAGTGAGCTTGAAAATAGGCACCTGGTTCGCCTTCTTTGCCAATTTGGTTCTATCCATGAATGACCCACTGTGTGTTTACCATTGCTTGATCTGGGCTTATTATCTCAACCTTGGCTTTAGGTTTTCCTGTGAGCCTCACTGGTCTGAAACAGGCAACAGATACATCAAGCTAGCTCTATTCCAAGACTACATCTTTCACCAATTGTAGATGAGAACAGCAATCTGGTCATCAATCTTTCGCATATCTTAGCTTGTTTGAATAAGGTGCTCCTTGTTTATTTGCTTGGAAAAACTTCTCATGCTCTTCATAGTTCAACACTAGCACAGACAAATGTATTATGCTTGCTTCCCGCAATAAGCAGAGCTCTCTTGTTGTGAGCTACAAAGATGTGAAGGTCTGCATTGATGCTGCTTTTGGGTAGGACCTCATTGTCCTGTCTCATTCTCATGTGTTTAACACCCATTCAGCGATCTAGCTCAGTCATCACGATGATCACCAATCTCTTACATGCAAAAATAGGCAGTCTCTGAAAAGATGCAAATTATGATTTCAATTTGGTACAGCATAGTACTTTACTGCATTGATAGTATTATCTGTCTGATCCTGATGATGATGAGCTTTTTGGTTTGCTGTTGCTACCATCCCAAAGCTCCAAACTCCAACTGACTGAGGGAAAACCACAGTTGCTGTTATAATGAGTTCAGTTTGCTTATGTGCCAGAGCACTTGTACACTGCCAGCAGCCTTGCCAATTGCAACATGCATGGCAACTACAAAGTAACATGTCAAGCAATGCTTTCTCAATGTCATCAATGCTGGCAGGTAATTGAGCTATTGTCTACAGTACCAATGGTGACCCAGCTCGGGTCTTATCTGCATCTCCTTCCCAAAACTGCTGCTTCCACCTCCAAACACTGCAAACATAAGGTTTTTACTTGCACCTATCAATCCCACAAACATAAACATCATTGAGGGTGTTACCCTGCAAGACCAGCCTGAGAGCCTGATCTCTCTCTCTCTCTCTGTCTCTCTCAGACAAAGGATCATCCACTATGTGTAGGGGCAATGAACTTGAAGGCCTGAGTAAAGTAATGGATGTTGGTGAGGGCATTATTGGATAATCAGAGTTACATAAATTTTGAGTCCCCCTTGGCCAGTTTTGATCCAGGTAGGATAGGAGAGTTATGCCGCCCGAGATATTCTATTGCTTGTGAAATTCAAATGACTTACATAGGACTTCCATACATTCTGGAAATTTACACTTGTTCTTGATATGACGACTGTTTCATCTTCCAAGTGTTCCATTTAGAGCTGCATATAGGCCCCATCTCCAGTTCTAGTATGACAAGCATTACCTATGCATCAGTGAGTCACAAATACTACAGGGTTCCTGACATTGTAGGGCACAAAGTTTGAGAGATAAGAGTCATCTCTGTCTTTCTTGCTTTTCATACTCAGAAATACGCGTAGTATAGGCTTCAACCCAGTTCTTTTGACACACTGAACAAATTCTATTACTACCAGTGAGTCACAACTTACCATACTGTTGTGTACCAGAGCATGATGTTTGATGTAGGACTCGAGGCATTATGTCATAGGGGTGGTGTAGCAGCTATCCAGGATTTATTGGACTTGAAGTCTTGACCTAATCATTGATCAAGCACTCCAAGTATGTCCTACTAATGCTTCACCTGCTAGCATTTTGCTGCCTGGTTGACCACTATTTAACTTGCCTCTTCAAGTCCAAGTCAGGCTAAGTCTCACTGTCTCTCCCTCTTTACCGCATGTGATAGTATGAACACCTCAGCAATGCATCTCACTGGCAGCATTATGTACGACCTCACCACCACACAGCATAGTGCTGCTCCAAGAACGATACTTTCAGAGCTCACAACATGGCAGCACTGCTTACACCCCTATTCTCGCTCTCCCAGTGTCAGTACAAATCCTAATTCATCCCAAGCAGGATCCAGAAGTCATGGACTTGGACTCGGAAAAATAAATAAATCAAGAAAGAATATAAGTTTGAGTGATCTAGACTCAGATGACCATCCAGCCATCATCTGGGCATGCAATCATATGATCATGAATTTAGCCTTGACAACTCTTTGGATGAAAAATGAAACCATGTCTGAAAGGCTGCAATGGATGAATATCTCAAAGAAATCATAGCTTATGCCAATTCAACATTTGATTGTGGTAAGTGTCATTAGTACAATTGTCGTGGCACCAACTTACTATCACACAATAAACCAGCCATACAATTGAATAGAGATATCAAGAACCTGTTGATTTGGTGGGTTGCTCAGTGTCACTCCTTCTTCACAGAAATGGTGGAATGATTCGTATTGGATGTCCATAATCTGGAACCAAACAAGGATGATAATTTATGATCTGATGCACAGAAAAGTTACATGATGGATTCCTAAAACATAATACTTGACCCAAATCAACCATGGACCTACTTTCTGCACAGGCAGGAGCATGTTGCTGATAGTATAAAACTTCTTATCTTCACAAACTTGGGTGTGGAGAAAATCCACCTTGAGGCGTGGTATATCAGCAGATTCACACCATTTTGGAATATGGAAATGAGGGTGAATATCAGTACCACAATGCCTCTCATGTTTGCACAAACTGCTGCCAGGGTAAGTGACATTTAGTGTTGTGTACATTTGTTATTAACTGTTTCTGCATAATTCTGAGGCTCAGTGTGCTATAGACATATAGAGTTATTAGTTGATGCCCTGAGTCAAGTGCTCACCCCCCCTCAGTGGTTATTGACTTAATATTAATTTGAAGTCCTTGGCATACATATCATCATGGGAAAGTTATAATTGCACCCCAGGCTGTAACTAAATGCTATTGAACTCTACTGCATGATGCTCTACTCGAAAAATTAGAGTCTGACATCTCCAAATTCCTGCAGAAAGCAATGAAGAGCTCCAGTAAGTTGATGTACTTTCCTTGTAACTTCTCCTCTTGATTCACCCAAGATATAAACTCCTCAAAGCCACTGACCCAACAGGTGGATTGTCCCAAAGTCCCAGCTAAATGGTCAGCTTTACCTGACTTCCAAATACAGTATACAACTTCGAAGATGAAACCTGCAAAAGAACAAGGTACTTCTTTCTGTTATGAACTGGGATGGGTTCTAACAACCAAAGTCCAAAAGAGAACTGTCAAGGGTTGAGTCGTTTTAGCACTACAACGACAATGAAGTCCTCTTCATAATGCTCAATCTAATGACAAAGGTTTATCTAGGCTAACAATGAGGAGTGCTCAAAGTTAAAATCAATCGGTTCAGACAACTAAGCTTGGAGGGCTTAGACGAAGGAATATCAGGTATTAGATAAAACCAAGTAAGATTAAAGTAAGGAAACTATCTAGTACAAATGCACATATTTATAGACAGACAAGTGGAAAGGTTTAGGGCAGGTATGAGTAGGGAATGTTATGGGTATCTGCCTAATTAAGTATGTGAATGCATGCAGGAAGACAATAAGCCAAGAAAGGCAATGATGGGAAAAGGTTGGAAATACTACAAATCTGGTCATCTAGTGACAGCAATAGGCAATCGTGATGTAATACAATGGTTAAGAGTTTTATAGCTGAGAGAAAATGAATATGGGATAAGCATACTGTAACACTTTCTGGTAATGAACCCAAGAGTGGCAAGACAGCTCCTCATTGTTGTGCTTGTAGTTCTGGGGAAGAGCACAATGGAAGCAGTAAGTGAACTGTAGGAAGATAAAACTTCTCCTGAAGTCATTATACATCTTGTCAAGGGGGTCGCTTCCCAAGGAGCACACATTGTACTTTGCATGGACCTGGCAGTCCATTCTAAAATGGATCAAGCAGCAATCCTGTAACCTCCTCATGTACCTGTCAAGGAGTGAGGTGTGGTTCAATCGACTGTTAAAACCTGCATTCACTTTGACACTCCTGGTTAATGAAAATAGTGCAGGGAGTGGAAGTGATAAGGGAGGTGCTGGTGCCTTGAATGTTTTGATTGCTATTGGTTGAGAAAATTTGATGGTATGTCAGCACTGTACCACAAAGAATAAAGGAATTGCATCACTGAGAGGTGAGTTGGTTGAGACCTGCCTGGAAGGTTGACAGCAGGTTGAAGACCAAGTGGCATATGAGCGGCCTCCATGGCTTCAAGCGCTCTTTCCATCTGAGAAGTTACTTGGAAGGCAAGTAGGTTGTGGGTTGTAGGGTACAGCATGTGCAATATAGGCATAGGACATGAAAAGAAGGGCGAAAACTGATAGAGCTGAAAGGCTTGCAACAAGGTGAAGAAAGGTGCACTATGCACCAAAGTCAAAAATATGATCATAATGAAGATTGATACATGAGGGTTGCCATTAGTGTTGTTGGCAGAAGTCTGCCATTCTGCCAATGGCAATTGCCAAGCAGTAATTGCCAGCAGTAGGTCGAGGGAATTAGGCAGAAGTCAGCAGAAGGGTTGCATGCGTCCAAATTAAGGACATTGCACGTCTCAAGGAATGCAAAAAGTTTACATACTTGCTGGATGGGTGGGAGAATAAAATAAGATTGTCACCATTGTCCTCCGTGACAGAGTTTTAGCCCACCCAAGTCCTGCAATTCATCACTTGCTTCATGCATGCTTGGGCTAATTTGGCTCACAAAGACAATCTCTCAGTTGCCAATCAAAGATGGAGATAATGTTGACTTCTGGCAACACAAAAAGGCTGTCTTCAACTGACATTTTTCACAATGAACACAAAAACTCACAGTCTTGCACTATTCCTACACCTGATGTGCTGAAAACTCACAATTTCACAAGCCATAAATGGATGTTCATTCAAGTTTATGGTGAAGGTAGCTCTCAACATTGCTACACAGTGGCAATGGAGCTAACAGCTTGCAAAAATGCTTGTTGCTGACTTAAAAGATCATCACGATTCCTCAGGTGTATTTTCTGGAGGGCAGGCCAATGTACTTGATTGGTGGTAAACCCTCCCTGTCAGTGCTGAGCACTGTCAGTTGAAGGCATTCACAGTCATAATCCACTTGATTATATCACATGCTGCCAATATCAAGCATTAGGGATGTTCAAAGTTGGGTTTTAACGCCGTTTTCGACGTTGTTTTCAATTCTGTTTTCAATTTTTGGCAGTGATGGCGGGGGTGTCGGACTCCAAAATTCAGTACAAACTGAGCTGCTAAAGAACACGTTAGTCTTCCTAAATGGTAACCCTTGTCACACATGTGATATCACACAATCCCCTAAACCTCATTAATGCATTCTTAGTCCTCTAAACCCTAGAAAACCAGTATCAGAAAGCGAGAATTAGCACATAAAACTGAATTACTTTGTGTTTGAAAGCAAAACAAAAGAATGTAGTCCACTGGCGCCCTTCCAAATTCATATCAAGTTGTCACACAGTCCCCTAAACTAAAACCTGGTCCAAGAATGCTTCAGGATTGGCTTAAGTTTTGTTTGCTTTCAAACACAAAGTCAGTTTTAGGTGTTAATTCTTGTTTCTTGATACTGGTTTTCTAGGGTTTAGAGGACTAATAATGCATTAATGAGGTTTAGGGGATTAGGGGATTGTGTGATATTACATGTGTGACAAGGGTTACCATTTAGGAAGACTAACGTGTTCTTTAGCGGTTCGGTTTGTACCGAATTTTGGAGTCTGACGCCCCTGCCATCACTGCCGAAAATCAAAAACAGAATTGAACACAACGTCGAAAACGGCATCGAAACCCAACTTTGAATGTCCCTATTATTTCTTGGGTCTGGGTGGGGTTCAATCTGTGAAGTGCTGCAATCTATCAGTTCAGACTTTTGAGTCTCTTAGCAAACTCTGGGCAAGCTACACAAATTTCTTACACAAGGTGGATCATGAAGCTGGCAAACCCACATGTTGAAAGCACACCCATATGCACACTTGCCCAGAGCATAGACTCAACACAGCCTTGGCAGATGAACTTCAAAAGTCTTTTGCATGGGTGCCTCCACTTGCTAGTGCCTCTCGCAACTCAGATGATGAATTTCTTGCAGGTCCAGAGTCAATTACAGATGAGGACTTGCTCAAAAAATTTGACAGGTTTGAAAATAAGATGCTGGAATTGCGAGGCTTGCAAGAAGGTACTGGCAAAGTCCCAGATATTTTCAAGGGAGATATTATTGATTGGAATGAGCTGGAGAAGGTTGATAAAGGAATCACACCTACAGGGTTTGTTGAATAAATTGACATGGTTGCCTGTGGGTCATAAGGCATGGAGCTAGGCTGGAATATCAATGCACTGTTGACATCAGAGGGTGTAGCACAATAGCTTAGCTAATTTTTTTTGCCATTCTGCTATTTTTTGGCAGAACTCGCCCAAAAATACTTCTGCCCCCTATACAAATTGCCGTACTATGCTGGACAGAAACCCATGGCTCAAGAATGTCAGGATGGCACTTCTGGACCCTTGGTTGCCACAAACTGAACCAAATCAAATCAAAGTGGGAGTTCATTCTAGGTTCTATGGTCAAGGTAAAATGAAATGCAGTGTAACACATTTAGTCCGAAGCTCCAGCCAATGAGTAATGTCCCATATCAGATTTGGCAGGGCCTTTGAATTCAACAAGCACAAACACCTGGGCATCATGTGTGACTGCTGTGGTACTCCCCAATATTAATGTTGAATATATATCAACCATTCTGCCGCAACCACTGCTGTGGTGCTCCCAAACGTTGAATGTGTATCAACATGACACTACTACTAGTTATTAGAGCCTCCTAGTGCTCGCAAAACATGCGCCAATTTATATATGTTCCCTAAGTCATGCTACACTACTCAAGATTCATAGGAGCTTTACATTTACAAACTCAAGAATTATGCCAAGGCTGAAGAGTATGTCTTTTTCTCAGCTACAATTTCTATCTCTTGTTGACCCCATCATAGATACTACAGGCGAATATATAATCCAAACAGAGTGACCAAAAGCATCTTCTTGACTCTTCTCAGGCTGTACCTCCGCCCACTGATAAAGCAGTGCCAAATTTGTTACTTCTTCCTCCCCTTGTCACTGCTCATGACATGTACTCATTCATTCAAGAAGCTTTAAACTCTAACCACAAAGTGTGGAGTGAACAAGTTGCTAGGACACTAACACTGCTGAGTCTAGGCATGTCAGAGTCACAGATAGTAGAATGTATTTTCAATCTTCTTTTCATGTGGATATTGTCTGATTATTTGTGCAAAGCTGTCCCCAATGCCATAAGCATCTGGGTCGCAGTGTCATCACAGTTCATGCCCCTAGATAAATCCAATATTTGCCTCTAACAATATTTCCTGACATTCCATTTTTCAGGGGAGAGGTGACTCATTATCAATGCTGCAATGCTTTTTCTCAGAGGCCCACCGATCCCATGAGGAGATAATGGTTATAATTTGTTGTGACACAGAATTTTTGGTATGACTGTCTTTCTCCTTACTGAGGGCTTAATATGTGTTGGTGGACACCCCAACCATAGTCAACTGCTGTGTATCTCTATCTCCTTGTGTATCTCTGTAATTTACCCCATCTTGTCTTGTTAGTCCTTCAAGTGTTTGATTCAACCAGCTGGCTGAGAGGCAAGACCTGGAAAGCTCAACAATTGCATTCCATGAGCATTTCTCACATAATTCAAAAACTACAAGTATGATTCCCCAAGTTCCAATCATCCAAGCTGTTTAAAGAGAAGGGGATGATGGATGTGGATGACTGCCACTTACTCATATGCTCATTGAAACATCCCCATTGCTGCCAAATAATCCACCCATTGTGCCACATCTGCTGAAGACAGCAACCTCAACTCCTTCATTATTGGACTGACATGCTCAGCTATGGTGGTGGCAAATGAAGCTACGCCACCCACTTTGGAGCCCATTTCTCCGGATTCCCTGATTGCAATGTCCAATCGAGCCATGAAATGCATCAAGTTGAGAAGCTTGATAGCAGGCCACAATGAAAGACATAGTTGTAAAAATATTCTGCTCAGCTATCGGAGATACACGTATAATGTGTTTCATGGTCTCTTTGCTCAAGTCCTTGGCACTTGATTCGAGCTTTTTGAGCCACTCTGAGAATGACACAAAAGGTAGTGGATAACTTGTTACTTTATGCTCAACCAGGGCATCCACAACAGGCTGTATAAATGTTCTCCACATGATCAGTCTCAGATGCACTAGATTCACTGCGATGGGAGGTTCTTCTTTTGTGAAAGCTACAAGAATGGTGTTTGATATGACATGAGAAGGGATTCAAGATACAAACTACACCATGCATATCATGAATAGATGTACTCGATAGTGATGGACTTACTCCTTTGGCTTCTGGAAGCATGCCTAGACTTACACTTGATTTGACGATGATCGGTGGCCAGTTTGTCATGGACCAAGCTCCTTGCAGGGGTCCTCCTGATATATGTCCAATTCTGAATGATGATACTGGTAATTTGCTGTTGATGAGAACCTTGTTTGGAACATCATTTGTAGAATCCATGCTCTCCAAAGTAGCTTGTAACTTACCCTTTCTGAAACATATTTGCTCACACCATAGCCAGGACCTGCTGTGACACCTGATTCATATTGTACCTCTTCAGGGAATGGTCCTTTTGCTTTATTCCAACTTTGAGCAGATGAGTTAGAAGATGTGAACATGAAACACAGCTTTGGATGACATGAAAAAGACAGTGCAAGTCTCATTTTATTTAACTGTGGGTCGAGGGTGAGTTGAACATGTCATCACATCCCTGACTCTATGGAGTAGGGAGGGTTTTGTCAGACACAAATGTCCATCATTTCTGTTGGAGGATAATTGGCACAAAATTGATTTCAGGGAGTCAGGGACTGGTGCTGGTGCCACTATATGTGATGACATCATTCTTCACACAGACTATTGCTTACATTGGCACAGTTTTAGCTACATCTCAACATGACCTTGTAGAGCAAGGTAATCCTTCATTATGATCATATTTTTGATTTTGGTGCATAGCACACCTTTCTTCACTTCATTCCGAGCCTTTCTTCTGCATTAGTCTTTGCCCTTCTTTTCACATCTGTTAGCTTCATACTTCTCAAGTTCTATGATTACATTGCATATGCCATGCCATGCCACTTATGGTCTCTCACCTCATCCCTGAGCTCTTCACTCACAATCATCTCCCTGATTCAATAAAGCTCCTTCCAGTGAGTCTTTGTCTCCTTATTCTATCTCCTAGCTTATCTTTGCCAGCCCAAGTTATCTCTCTGGACTTGAACAGTCATGTTGTCCTCCTCCCAGGGGAAGATTATCTTCTCTCCACCTGTCTTTTGGATTAGTTTGGCCTTTGCATGCACACCGCCCTCAAGATATTTATCTGCATGGGCTGCAAGAAGTCTCTCACTGCAGCTATGGTCCCCAGTCACCACAAGACTCACCACCATCAACCCCTCACCTCAACACAGTTGGAATCTCTGGATGAATTTGTCCTCAAAAACAACATCTACCTGTGGCAAGAAGCTGTCAAAATCCCTGCCCACAAAAGCCCTCCAGTTCAGCTCATAGCTGCTTCATGTAAAGGCATGGTATGCATGCAGTCCACTGATTGTCATTATGCTGCCTCCATCATCCCCACTATGATAAACCATGGGAGACTTGTCCACAGGGTATCTAAGGATGTTATGTCCTATGAGGATAGTCTGTAGGCCAAGTTTACTTCATCGTCATCCAGTCCCCTCCTTCTGAAAAAGCCATTGACATCAGGAGCATCCTCATGAATTCCTTTCTTTCCTCCCTCGACATTCCAGCAGTGCCACACACCACTGTCCCTGATGAAGAGCGAATGTCCATCATTAAAGTCATGGCATGGGATTGCTTTATGCAGGACATTCATTGCCAGAAATCACAGGTGAAAATTTTAGAGACTCTCAAGGGCCAGCACTGCCCAGAAGAGTTTTGTGGGTTTTTCACCAGAAATGTCTTTGTTCAGGGTCAGGAAGTCATTCTTTTGTCTGGCTACAGCAAGACATCCCACATTGCTGACAGAGATCTTTGCACCCCTACCTTCATTCACTCAAAATTGGGAAGGTGGATGGTGGAGTTTCTTGCTGGAGGGCTGAGATATGCAGAATCTCTCCTAACATATGTCGCATATGGGCAAAAGGCCCAGCATGAATACAACATGTAGGTCTCCTTGTCATTGCATTGTGTTCATTCTCATCTCATTACAGCTTCCTCATTACGGACAATGGCCATCAGATCAACCCAGATGAGTGGTATGCAATGTTTACACAATTCAACCAAGAGTATTTCCAATGTGCCTGGGGTGTGCAAGACTTCAGACAAGGTGCCATTGTGATTGCTAGGGAATTCATCTCTCCCAACATGCATTCTCTCTTGCTGATGACCTCCTGGCTGAGAGTGCAGACCACTGCATGTACATTGACCACATCCATTATGGCACCATCCATGGCATTGTCCCTGAACTTACCAACAATGTCATAGCAAAGCATTGCTGGCTTTTAGAGGAATGGCAGACATTCTGTGGCCTTGGTCCTGGCGACCTCCAAGTGCCCATTTGCAAGAGAAGGTCAACCATGGCATCCACATCATCTTTGAATCACCTTGGATCCTCTTCAGTTGATGTCTCAGCCATTTCTGAGGCCACTTTGATCACTGTCTGTGTGGTATTGGATACTTACAGTGGCTCAAAAAAGTGTCTCAATGTTTGTGGATTTTCATGTAATTGCTTCATTGTGAGTCAGGGTGTGGGAATCTGACTAAGCTACAGGGAGATGTTGGGAAGCTCTGCCCCTGGACATTAAGTTTGTTCCCTATGGCATGGGAATAAAATGACATCATGAGAAGATATGGTCATTTTAATCTGGTGACTCATTGAGACACTTTTTGACTTTAAGTCTGACCAACACAATCTCTATCATTATAGTACTTTGTATGCCTTCCTTTTACTCTAATTACTTCTGCCACTCTTTTAAATATATTATCTATCAATCTGAGGTATCCTTCCGTCCTCAATACATGAGATTCCTCCTGCACAGACTTGGACAGACAGTCACTTCAGTGGACAATGGTGCTGGTGATTCTAATGACTTCACTGCATTCTTACTGCCTGCAGTCACTCTCAATTATGTCTGACACATCAATATATATATAACTGATATGACCATTAGCATGATTCCAAATATAAATGTTCCATGGATACCTCTTAAGAGCAAGATGCACGACGACAAGGCTAGAGATACAGCAGATGTGCAGGGCATAGTCATTGATGGTGATGCTGTCCCATCAGATGAGTCACTTGATCAGAGTGGCATCAATAACAGTTGATGATATTGATACTGTCGGAGTTGTTGATAATGAGCAATATCTCATCACTGGTTCTGCTAATTCTTTGTCGATCACATGTGATAGTTCTGTTGTGGAATCACAGTCAGCCACTGGAAATGCCAATGTGAGTTGATCCATAATGAGTTGATGCAAATTACCAATTTTGTAGGACTGGCTTGAAAGCATGATATCTCCAACCAGCTAGAGATACAATTTAATCATTTCCCACTCAGTGACATTAGACTGATACCTTAGATTACAGTGCAATACAAGTGCTAGGCTCATGGATCTCCTTATGTACTGTTTGAACCATGGTGATAGTTCACAATGCTTTGAATATGCACTAGCTGTGACATATAGGGTGTAAGGTAGAAATTTACAGTGTACATACAATGTTGAATTTGTTGTGGAAGCCCTTGTTCTCACTGGCCAGTAATGAAGCAACTAGGACAGGCAAAAATCGAATGATTGTATGATCTAAGGTGTACAACCTCATAGACCTTTTGTCCTAGCCTTGGCATAAGTTGTGCAGTCCTCATTGTCAGATTCCCTGTCATTGTCTTCATAATCAGCATAACTGTTTGCGATACTTGTTAATGAAACACAGTGATGACACTCTGTGTAAATGACTTAGGATGAGCTATAGTCAATATGTGGGATGAACAACTCACTATTCTGAGGTATTGGTAGCCTAGTATTTTCCTCCACTAATTCCCAAACTAATATATCACCACATTCCAACTCATCCCACTCTACCAACAAGCTTGGCAATAATACAATTCATCAATCCAGTATTTCATGCTGTTCCATGAATCTTTCTATCTCCTGATGCAAATATTCCACACAAAATACCATTACTCGAAGGTGCATATTGCTAATCAAATGTTTCACCATGGCTGGATTACATCGGTGTGGTGCAAGGACAAGACAGAGATGTGTTAATTCTACAAGAGTGTCGAAACATATGTATGATTTCATCAGCACTGACTGATCCATGAGTTCAAGATGTGTAAGATTTTTGAACACATCGAACCTGCTGATTGAGTTTGTGAAGTCAATAGGCATAGACAGAGTCAGTGATTTGAGTTGGAGCATATCCAGTGCACCCTACAGCGATGATGCATCATTTCTAAATGCATCTATATCAATAAACAGGGCCAGGCATGTGAGGCCTGTGTAGAGCATAAGGATGTTGATCAACATTGATTCATTCAGTGTACTGCTGAGATACAGTGAGGTGATGGATTATTGGGAAAATTCGACATGCATTGGACACAGTCAGAGACAATCCAGAAATCGCCTGGTTTCATCTTCACCATATAAGAGTTTGGTACCCACAAAACTTGGTCAGTCACAACTTAGACCAGTAGACCATGATGCTGAAGTTGCCATAGACAATGCCGATTGTTCCAAGCCACATTTTCTGTGCAGGGAACTAGCACTTGCAGTCATCCAAGGGTTGCCTGATTTATTGATGGATTAGAAAACTCTACCCAAAGTGATACTTTAAATGGTTTCAGGTGCTTGTGCTGATACCTGATATCTAGATGTGTCACCTGCTCACTGATCCTTCATATGAAATTCAGTTCATGGGGTACAGCCTTCTGCACAGAGGGTCGCAAAAGAGCACCAAACATTGTGTCATTGAATCTGCTGTTGACACAGAAGACAATTTTAATGCTGAACTACCTGCTGAACTTCCTGAGATTTTACAATCAAATTTTGCATCAGCAGAGGCATTTGATGATTCTGAATCAGATGGCAAGATCAATTTGTCAGAGCTGTACAAGGTTTCTGGTGATCTACTAATATAAATAATCATATTCTACTTGTTTATTGATGCTGTGAGTACTGATTTGGGGTTAAAAACATTCTTGGCTAAAGCACACTTCAGTCTATCCAAGTTAGGTCAAAGTACTTTAATCGAATGAGGAGCTTGGGTATCATGGCAGATTTCTTCATTCTTAATGTGTTTGCGGAGGCATTCAAACTTGATATTCAGACAGTCAATGACTTTTGATTGACCATTGCTGGTTCTATCTCATGTCATGTCTTCAAATTAACTTTCCTTAGACTTTGAGCTTGAGAGCATCCTTGGTATATGAGTCCCAGCCACTCATATCTATTATTAAGTGCTTCTGACAGTCCTAGCATTTATATGAGGCTGGATCTCAGACTGTTCAGATGGACAGCTATTATTGTGTGTGGTGGACCACACTGCTTCATCCTTCTCACCAGGCATTATCAGAGCCATGTACATTAATGTGAGGGAAAGGGTGAACACCACTGACAGATGGGAAGAAGATGTCTACAAGATGTGATGATATGCACATGAGTGAGTGAGACGAGTGTAGATATTATAATGAGATAGGACAAACTTGAGCAGATTATCTATACATACTTGACAACAGCATTAATTGAGTTTATTCTGAAGATTTTAAAGCTGAAGGTAGTAGATTTGTATGCTTGTTTGGAGATGGGAAGTGAGGAATTGAAGTCTCCCTTGGCACCCAACCTTGAGCCCCAGCCCCCAACCATACTCAACAAATCAACCTTGTCAACTGCTACACCACCTGCATCTATTCCAGCACCCACATCATTTGTTCCTTTGTTGTTGCCGTTCTTGCAGCACTAAGCATCTTTCAAGCCACCAGCACCATTCAAACTGCTATTACCAGCTCCCATCACACTCCAACTACCTTCATTGCCTAGCACACACACCCAGCACACACTAGCAAATGTTGATGTGGCTCAGATGCATACAGACAATAACTGAAAGTGTTGATAGGAGATGGTAGGGCTGCCAGGATGACTGCTCTGTGCTTGAGACCCTAACCCTATTATAGGGTTAAAAATATGGCAAAAGATGCCATATATAGCAATTGTAACCCTAGAATTGCTGGTGGCAGAGGACAGTTCTGTATGTGACAGTCCCCAATAGGAGCTGCATCTGTGGTAAGAAGATGTCTGTACATATAATGGTCCCCAGTGGAAGCCATACCTGTGGTGAGGAGATGCTTGCATATTGTGTGGTCCCCAGTAGGAGCCATGTCTGTGGTGAAGAAATATCTGCACACAGGACAGTCTATCAAGAGGAAATGCTTGCATATCATGCAGTCCCCAGTGGGAGTCATGTCTGTGGCAAAGAGATCTCTGCATATTATGCAGTCCTCAATAAGAGCTACATCCATAGTGATGAGATATTTGCAGATGTCACAGTCCCCCATAGAAGCCATGTTGTAATCCAATACCAATACCTGATTGAGCAACAGTCCCCAATGAGAGTCAAGTCTGTGGTGAGGAGATGCTTGCATATTATGTGGTCCCCAGTGGGAGCTGCATCTGTGGTGAAGAACAACCTGCAACCTGCATATGCAATGGTCCCCAATGGAAGCCATTTCTGTGGTGCAGAGATTTATGCAGAGTAGGCAATCCCCCATGCACTCTGCTTCTGTGATCAGGAGATATGTACAGATCACCCAGTCTCCAATTAGAGCAATGTCTGTGGTGAGAAGATATCAGCACACATGACGGTCCCCAATGGGAGCTACATCTGTGATAAAGAATGCTTCCATAGTGTGTGGTCCCCAGTGGGAGCTACAGTCGTGGTGAAGAAATACCTGCACATGCAACAGTCCCCTATAGGAGCTGTGATTGTGGTGAGGGTATGTTTCTATAGTGTATGGTCCCCAGTGGGAGCTGCATCTGTGGTGAAGAAATACCTGCACATATGATGGTCCCTGATGGGAGCCATTCTGCATGGGGAGATACTTACACATGCAACAGTCCCCAATAGGAGCCACATTTATGGTGAGGAGATATCTGCACACGTGATGGTCCTCAATGTGAGGCATGTCTGTGGTGAGGAGATGCTTCCATTGTGTGCAGTCCCCAGTGGAAGCTGCATCTATGGTGAGAACATACCTGTACACACAACAGTCTCTGTAGCAGGGAGATATATGCACATGCAACAGTCTCCAATGGGAGCCATGTCTGTCATGAACAGTTACCTGCACATGTGACAGTCCCCAAAGGGAGCCATGTCTGTGGTGAGCAGGTACCTGCATATTGTGCAGTCCCCGATAGGAGCCACATCTGTCGTGATAAGATTCTTGTAGATTTCATGGTCTCCAATAACAGCTGTGTCTATTATAGAGAGATACTTGCAGATGACACATTTCTCAATGGGAGCCATGCCTGTGGTGAGCTGGTCAGTCACCAATGGCCGCACATAGCTCTCATTGGGGACTTTACAGTGACTTGCAAAACCATTATATTGTTTGGTACTTTTTTAGTGTACACATTATGGTGCCTGTATTCATGGAAATCACACTTCATGTTGGTGAGAGGTATTGGAGAGCCAACCCCTGGCTACACATAGACACTTGGGTTACATGATTTGACCAAGGGGATGTGAAGATATGGCTATTTTAAGACAGAGATACTATTGTAACGGTTTTGCAACTGTTGATAATAATTAAGGTATTGACAAATATCAGTACTTGATATAACCTTCTTTGGCTTTAATTACTGCCTCAATCCTCCTAGGCATACTTTCAATCAATTTCTGACACACCTCAGCTGGTATCTTGTTCCATTCCTCCTCAATCCTTCTCTACAACTCCTCCATTCCCTTAGGAGGATGCTCATGCTCTACAAGCCTTCTTTTGAGGTGATCCCAGAGATGTTCCAAGGGATTGAGATCAGGAGATTGTGCAGGCCATACCATAGTCCTAAATTCCTGGTCATCTAACCACTCCCTGACCTTTTTGCAGGTATGCTTAGAGTCATTGTCTTGCTGAAAGATGACGTCAGAAGGATTAAGATTATAAAACTCCAGGGAATTCTGAAGTTCATCCTTCAAAATTTGAAGGTAAAGATACCCATCCATTCTACCATCAATCTTAGCAATATAGCCAACTCCTTCCTAGGTCATACAGCCCCACATCATCAAAGAACCTCCACCAAACTTGACAGTTCCTTGTACCAATCTGTCACTGAGCCTCTCTCCTGACTTTTTCCAAGCCCATTTGCAACCATCTGACCCTAGGTGATTAATCTTGGTTTCATCAGACCATATGACCAACTTCCAGTCCTCCAAAGTCCAATCTCTATGAGCATAGGCAAAATCTAAGTGGGCTTTGCAATGTTTGGCAGACAGTAGAGGGTGTTTGGACTTGACTACAGCCTTCATTCCAGCTTTTTTGAGGTAATGGCCAGTGGTACTTGGATGAAGAGGTTGATTGATAATATTTGAAAGAGATTTGGTCACTTGAACAGCAGTTTCTGCCTTCTGAGTGGAGATGAGATGGATAGCATAGTGAATATTAGCATAGGAAAGCTTGGCTGGATGACCACCAGTGGACTTTTGTAAGGAAGAACACTCCTTGGAACAAAGTCTGGAGATAGTAGCAGTGCTGATACCAGTTGTAGAGGCAATAGAGCAGATAGAATGACCAGCATCAAGCTGAGAGAGGATGGTATTCTTTTGAGTGGTATAGAGAGATCTCATGGTGGTAATGGTTGAGAACAAAGAAGAGTGGGACTAATTTCAAACTCAGACATAATGTTTTTATGTATATCTCTAATTGTATTAACAAGTAACAGCAGCTATCCTTTTATTTGACTGAGATCCTACTATCTATATCAATAGTTGCAAAACTGTTACAATGGTATCCTTGTCTTAAAATAGTCATATCTTCACTTCCCCTGAACCAAATCACGTGACCCAGGTGTCCACGTGTAGCCAGGGGTTGGCTCTCCAATATCTCTCACCAACATAAAGTGTGATTCCCATGCATACAGGCGCCATAATTTGTACACTGAAAAGTACCAAATATTGTAACGGTCTTGCAAGTCACTGTATATGATCTGGTGTGACAATCACACTAGTGCTGGGCAGATATCAGCACTTACACCCACTTTTCCCTTGATAATCACCATGGAGCTAACAGACTGAACAAATTCCCATGACTGCCATCGCTTGTTGCGCACTTACACAGAATTCAGTCTGATGTCAGTATTGCGCTCCCCCATGTCCTGTCTATGTCCACTTACCTCCACTGGTGCGTCAATTCCCATTGTTATTGTTGCTAAAAGCTAT